>CALNHX010005953.1:0-98168 GCA_940337035.1 Agriotes lineatus | reverse complement strand
TGCTTACCGCCAGCTAGTGAGCCTGGCTGTACGCGTTTATGTGCCTCAATTGATGCACTGCCGAAAGTAATCTGTTTCTAAATTGAGGTTAGCGCGATATACCAGCGCGAGATATTTGTATCATGGTCTGGACCACGCTATAGAAATTCCTGGGGCGGTTGCCCGCTTTTAATTTACAATTTTATATTAACGTCACTCCTCGGGAGCTTCCAGGAATTTCCCCTATTTTTATGATTTGGTGTTTTAATTGGCCACCCCATTTTGTAAACAAGGATCCTTGGGGCATTTATATGCTTTTATATCGGCCCTAAACTTTTGCTTATATGTATTTTATGTGTGTCCGGCTTTACGAGTGAATAAAACGAATTTGTCTCCCCTGCACTTGATTGACTTCAGTTTGCGCCGTTTTATTAATCCACAGTGTTCCAATTTAGCTGGAGCGTAATCTATCAATCGTTGAATTAGGGGGTTTGGCTCTGTGTTATCTTTTTTGTTATCCATTAAATTGGTGGCGCCATCCACCCATCTAATGAACCCACGGCCGTCTTCGGCTGCAGCTGATTGGCCACCCTTAATTAGCGATTGGTAGTGACTCGCCTAGGCATTGGCTGAGTGAGGCAATTTGGTGTTTTGAATGCTGTTTCGATTCGTTGAGCAACTAAAGTAAGTATTATTCTACCACCCCTTTTTTGTGCTTATAAGGGATAACAGGGTCCTTCTGTTTTACGACGGAAATGAGTTCAGGTCAGAAGTATTTTATTCAACCGTTCGTGTGCCTGGCGTCATCACCCTTGCGCTCTTTGTTCCGATTGAAACCGTATCATGAATCACATCCGTTTCGGAGTTACTCATTGCAGATTTTAAATTTATTGTAATTTGTTAACTAGTAAGAAATCCTCAGTTGTTTACCAATTTTACTTGCTTGGTTTGTTTTCCGGATTTAAGCTGTATTTTTCTATTTGTAAAATAGTACACGGGTCGAGGTTCGGACATTCGAGCGAAATTATTTTTTAGGATGCGATAAATAGTACCATATCTATAATTGCGTCTGTTCGGTGTGGACTCGTCTTATAATGGAACCCTCAGATAGGTGAACATTTGTCAATTAGGGTTTTAATATTTCGCCGAAACGAGTAGGAAAGTTTTTTATATACTGGTCTAGTAGCTTAGTCTACCAGCTTAACAACAAGTTCGGTAGGTATGTTTTTATGCCTAGGTCGGTATCACTTAACGGCACTTGTGTTTCGTGTTATATGTTTGGGAGTACTGAAATGTATTGTCGGAGGTACTGCCAGTTTATGTCAAAATCGAGGTTAGCAGGTTAGGTATTGCGTCAGTCTGACATAGATTGACGCAGAAACTAAATTCAAATTTAAGATAGAGCGACAGAGCCACCAACAATACACTTCACTACTGCCAAACGTATAATTCAAATCGCAGAATTTTGAAGGCAAACAATTGTTTATAATCAAGATGCGTCTGCTTCTTGTTCGCTATACAAAAAAAAATAGGACACTCGGCCGGTATTCGCGGTTACGGCCTCACTAGTTCACGCCCTGGCGGGCTCAACCGTGAAGTAGTAGCTCAGCCATAAATGCTTAGCTACCGGCCGAATATCGTAAATAACCATTATATTTAGCCAAATCTTTTGCAGTTGCAATAAGACCCCGTACGTTATTCGTTTCAAAATATATTTAAAACAAATTCAATTATAATATTTATAAGCATTTTCTTAACATGACAGTTTGTTATTTTCCGAGCTACTATTAAAAAATGTTTGTGTAATGTAGAGTTATAAAGTCAAAAATTAGCAAACTATTTAATAATCGAAAAATAATTGGTAGCAGGACACTGAGGTAACATGAAATTGAAAAATTAAATGTAACTAACCTGCTGCAAAAGCGAGCTCAACAATAACGAATTAACAAATTGTTGAAGTTTCTAGTCTGTCAAATAACTTTTCTATTTCTAGCTTGTTTGATGATTTTTACTCTTGATAACTCTGAGTAGTTATTAAGGAGTGTAACCTGCTGACAAAGAAATTGCAAGCGGGCCATTATCGAATGCAAGTGGTACATATATCACATTTAGTTTTTGCCGACGATGTAGTCCTTCTAGCAAAAACCAGGGAAAGTATATAAGTATTTAAAGTATATAAAGCGGACTTTGTCCCAACGTTAGTATACGGGAGTGAGTCAGGGGTGCGTTCTGCTACACAAAAAAGTGTAGGTCAGGCCTGTGAAATAATTTTTTTCGAAAAATTTAAGGGGTAATACGCAAGGACTGGATACAGAACGAACCAGTTGTTACCGGGTCAACTCGCTCGATCATGGATTTTGGGGTGGAGCCTATGATTACAAGGGCTCATTACGAGTTTTCCGGCCACCAATGAGAACTTCGGCCGCCTGGACACGAGAGTATAAAAATACGTCGATTGCAAACAATCGGCACTTCTTGAAGTCTTGACTCAGAAGGCAGCTACTACTCAGGATTAGACAGATTGAGGCCTGAGTAGTAGCAATTCCTCCGATCGTCGCTGCTGGATCTTCGCCGCCGTACCCGACGTCCGACCCCGGGAGACGCCGAGCTAGCCAGCTGCCGTCCCGTGCCGCCGCCAACGTCCGGGTACCTGGAGATCCGCGCCAGCGCCGTTCCTCGACGTCGGAGCGCGTCGTCCCTGTCGCCGGAGCGCGACATCGCCACTTGATAGTGCGTGTGGACTTAGTGTAAGACTTTAGTTAGTTTTAGCAAGTAAGTTAGATTTAAGTTGTTTAGTCTTAGTCTTGTATATATATTTTTCTCTCGTATACTTTCTCGTGTGCATATTTTGTGTGTGGCACAGTGACCGTGATCCCGCCGCTCGCGCATTACATCACCTGTGTCACACATACGCTGTATTTTCCTTTGCGCACATATTCTCTTTGCTTGCACCGCTTGTGTATATGTGTTGACGCTATAGATGATCCTGTAATACACGCATCCACGTGTAAGCTCATTTACCTCTGTACGCATCCATCATTTATATCCTTATTTATGTGTTTGCTTCTGTTTATGTCGTTTTCTTTATAATAAACATCTTCTTTTGTGTAAACTCTAAGACTATTAATTGACTCTTGCGCCTTAGTGTTAAGGGTACAGTGCGTCACGGATTTTATTCACTAACAATCTAGTGCGCAGCAACCCAGTGGTGACACAGTGCAATCTAATCTGAGCATGTAGCCAGTGCTCCAGGAGATAGAAGAAAACCAGATGGCTGGGGTATCTAATTTAATCAGATATAGGATAGAAGATTTCCGAAAAGAGTATGGGTCGTTAAAGTACTGGGAAAACGTGCAAGGGGACGACCGTACAATAATTATAACGACAATATCACCCAGTGTATGAAAGGTATAGGAAGCAATTGGATTGAGACCATGAAACAAGCCCAGAACAGAAAGAATGGAGACAGAAGAGAATGGGGTAAAACACCCCTCGACACTGCTAGGTAGTACATGAGGAAAGCGGATTAAGTAAGTGAGTAAATCTGAGTTTCAAATAAAATCTACTCACACGTTTTATTATGTACGCTAACAAAGAGTAAAGTATTATATAGAGAAAAAAGTTTGTCCTAAAATTTAAAAAAGTTAAGTTGCTATTTATTTTTAGAAAATATTGCCACAGCAATGAGATAGAAGGCGGCTGAATATGTTAAAAAACATTTCAAAATGCTTAATACTTAGAATCATTATGCCCTAACTTTTACAGATTCTGTATATTTATCTACTTATAGGCCAGTGAGTCGAAATGAAAAATTTATGGGATTTGTACCGTGACAGATTCTTCCGCTCTTTAACAATACCAAACCAAATAAACGTCTAAGGTAATTTATTTCCTGTATTTCCTCTGACAATCTATTTTCTTAAACGATGAACCTTGTATCTGGCGGTATGAAAATATATCGAACGTCTTCTGCTTCTTCTGTCCGTTTTTCCATATTTTTCCTTGTTCATGCTTTACACACAGCAGATAACAACCAGAACGAAGCTCTTTTTCCAGGGCACGTAATGGATTGTCTTATCTGAGGCAACCGAAACAGATACGGAAATGCTGATGAGCGTGCAAATCCCTGTCCGCGTTTGATAATATTTAATTTTTCCTGCTAAATCCGAAGGCAGCAAAATTGAATTGCAAATTGTTTGCCCAATTAATAATGAAAAACGGCGGTCAGATCGGTCCGGCTGAAGCCTGAAAATAAGCGAACTCGTCTCTGGTTTGGACATGGCAGAAATCTCTGCACGCTATCCTTATAGCCTCGGGTCCTGCGTTGGTCAGGCATGTAACGTACAAGCTATAAATTATGGTGACGTATAGAAATAAGTTTCATATATCCGGCGCGAGGCGTTTTGCACTTATATTGCGTAACACCATGGCCCAAACGAAATTATAAAGCTAAACTGCCAGATAAAAGCTCGGTTCTGCAGCAGGCTGAGGTGCATTAAATTGATGGATTCTAAAGCCAATGCAGCTTTATCGGTTTATTCCCGTTTCGAGCGAAGGTCTTGTTTCAGCACAGCAACACCGCTCCTTCCATTAAGTATTTAGCATACTTGCTGATTGGGCCGGATTTTCATAAGCGGAAGCTTAATCTTTTACGTGCTCAACGTCTTGTGTACAAGTGAAAAGGGGCAATTTCCATATTTTACATTTATTATGGGTAAAAACCAACTATTTCGACAAGATTTTCTCACCATATTGCCCTAGTCGAATGCCACAATCTTTCAAAAAAGGGAAGGAAGGAAACATGTCGTTGGGGAATGATGTATGGGAATTGATATTAGAAAGGCTTTATTTATGGCGTGCACCACTTTCTAGACTTGTGTAAGTTGTAGTTTTCCGAGTTATTATTGTTCACTAATTTATGTTACTTTGCTATTTTGTTTTTGTTACTATTTACATTGAACATTTTGTTAAATCTAAACACCAATGGTTTTTATTATGTTAGACAGTGTAAGTAATAAAACCTTAAGTCAGGAAGATCTGAACTCTTCAAATTAATGAGTAATACTATTAAACGATCCCTCCCCACCAGGTCACTCATTTTATGGGATTGTGTCACACCTCATTCCACGAACAGGCAAACATTTCTTATTTTAATATTTGCCACATACGGTTTGCACGACGTTCTTTTAACATTAGAATATGGTTTTGCAAGAGGTGTAAGTGACATTTTTCAAACAAAGAAACTCTGAGTTTGCCATATTGTTCTTGATACTAAATTTTCGATCCGTATACTCTACTTCTAAGTTTTCACGATATTATATGGGCACATTTGAGGGTAAGCCAACTAAACAGTGGAAATGGCATGCAGTCACCCGCGCGGCATGGCCTACTGTTTATTATGACATAAATTAGGAGTGTCGTAAATGCAAACCTTTGTTAAATCGATATTTATGGATTCCTAACAGTAAAATTCAGGTCGTAGATAAAATATTGTATGCAATGCGTGCTAAAAGTCGTTTATGCACGAGATATGTCTCATGCGTAAAAGTAGACTTTTAGCACTTGTTGCATAAATAGCTATTACCTCTAATGCAAGAAGTAACTAGAATAACTTTACAACTTCACTTCCAGTTTGAAATTGTAGTTTATAACCTCACTTCACTTTATACCACACATGCTCTAAAAGTAAACAGCTGATCTCTTTCAACACGCTAAATTATAAAACGTCACTTTTAGTGAAACAAGCTAGTGCTAAAAGGCCTACTTTTAGTAGTGATCGTAGAAAAATTACTTTAATAAACTGCTACAGTGTCCTTTGTGCGGGCCGCAGGTGTGCTTGTAAAGGGCTGCATGCGGCTCGTGGGCCGCATTTTTGACATGCCTGATCTAGTGCGGGCAATCTTTTGCACACGGTTATTTCATCACAGTGTTGTGGCTACGCAAAATTTGTTAATTTCAATAATAGTACCCCGTGCAAAATTATTCATTTTACATAGTGGTCGTCAGAAAAGTATATTTCGAAATTTCAGTCAGCTTTGAAAAATTGCACTTTTTTATGTCAAAATTAGAAAAAATTATTTCTACCCCTGTGTGTTGACCAGAGAGCTGTAATAGTTACATCAAAATATTGTTTTAACTACCTGTACACCTGTACTAATACTATATCTCTTGTTGAATTCGTTTAATTTAGTTAGTGCAGAGCTATGTATAAGCAGGTTCCAAAACTTGAAATAAAAATTACTAAAACACAAATAAATACTGAAGGCGCCAACGAGTCTTTATATAGCAAAAGTGCTCAGATAGAAGTGAGAACTGATAAACTTATAAACGGCAGCCAATCGCAAGATAATTCGAGCAAGAAGGTTGCAGTAACAAAATAAGACAAGTGCTAAATAGTAACATTGTATAACATTCAAGTTTAACGTTATATAGTGCTATGTCCCTACCCTCTTAAGGTGTTTATGTTTGTTTAATTTTACCAGCTCAGGTAGAACAAAGACTATTTAAGCTTGTATGTTATATTTTAGATTAAAATAAATAACAGCTTATTTAAAATATATTCCCTTCCTATAAAAATTATTCATTATTGATTTTATTTTCTTTGCTGTCTCTCGTAGAACAAAGATTTTCAAATCAGGTTTGGTTCTTTCTTAATCAGAATTTTAAAAGTTGATAGTTGATTAGTACTATAATGACAGTATCTCATATAAATGACATTCTATAACTGTCAATGTCAAATAATTAAAATTGAAAAGTCAATCAAAAATCCTATCCGTATTTTAAAACTTTAACTTGCTCACTTCCTAAATACTTGTTATTTTATATAGATCTTTTAATATACCTGGTGACAATGAGATCAGGGCCACGTCTCTATCTCCTTTACTTATCAACGAATTTGAATGAAACTTGTTACATGGATAACATACATAATTTCGAATTGAGAGACAGATATAATCAAAATGCCATTGACTTTGATTTTTTAAATGGGTTGATCTGTATATTTTATGTTTTTCGGAATCTACGACTCAGATTACAGACGGCAGTCTTGCCAAATTTGCATAGGTATTTCCGAAAAAGTATTTTAAGAATTTATTAATTAAACATTTTTTCGTTTTATATAAAGATAAAGTGGTGGATGGTGCATATCGTTAGATTGGAAATTAAATTTTGTATCTAATGGCACGTTTAGCAATTTTGATTCCTTTATAAACGAATTGTTATTGATCAAATTAATAAAATATGTATTATTATGCGTTGCTAGAGTCATTTAGAACACATTTTCTCCAATCACGGTCTATGAGAAAAAATAAAATTTGAAAAAATAATTTTTTGTTTAGAAAAATGAAAATTTAGCAAAAGTATCGTATGTAATTTGAGCTGCACATTCAAAAAAACCTAAAATATATAGGGTGACCCATTTAAAAAATCAAAGTTAATGGCGCTTTCGGTGAAACCGGAAGTTGACCATTTCCACTATATTTGTCGGTCAATCAGAAATTATGTCTAGTACCAACGTGTCAAATGTTATCCAAATCGATTAATAAATAAAGGAGATATAAGCATGACCCTGGTCTCATTATCACCCGGTATATCTGTGGAATACTTAAATCTCCAAACAACCTTTCTGTAGAACCAGGCACAAGCTGTTCCTTTCAAGGAATATTTCTGAAACCCCTATAAATACTACTTTATATCCACTTGCAACACCTGTTGTCACCAATTGGCCCTTATGGATCTCCAACGTAAATACTAACACGTCAAGCATTGATCTGCAGAAATCACCTCATTTGTTGCAGCAACCAATTGACTCCAAAAATTCAACTCAGGTACAGATGTAACTATTTATCAGTAATCGCAATTTCCTTTTTCCAAATCTTAAAGAACACTCCCAACCTCAAACGATAAGTCCAATGTGGTCCATGTCAAACAAGAAATTCGATACATTCCATTTCAATGTCCAATTCAAATGTAGAGATAACTGACCAACAACAAGTTTAAAGCAGTGCTCCAAAAACTTAAATCAGGTGTATATGTATTTGACCAACTCTTTCTGTGTTCCCAGCAATCAATTCCTTGTGCAGTAATCCATCCACAGATATTACATAGCTTATTTAATCTACTTACTTTGATTTTTATTATTATACAAGTCACATACTCTTTTATACAAATTCATGTTTTAATAGGGTTTTATTCTCATATTTAAATTCGTTGTTTTTTTATTTAATAATAATATTAATCATAGTGATATTTTTACATCCATTTTCCTAAACTAAAACTCCTAGATTAAATTACTATATATTTCCTCATATTAATTTTATTATTTCAATTGCCTTTCCAAATATTAACTTTACTTATAACTTTAAAATTATCTTATAGGTAGTTCACACTAATTGAATTACTATCTAATAACAGCAAACAACTGTCCATATAATTCAAAAAATCATATTTTTAGTTGCTATTTCAGAACCTTATTTCTGAATGTTGAATGCATTACCTGATTTGATATATACGTAATTTCTTAATAAAATTTTGATTAATTATTCTGTTATTGATCTGCTTAAATTCACCCTTTTACCTTTTAATAATTAAGTAGTTTATCTTTCCATAAATAATTTTCTGTCTAGGAATTAACCTTTAACAACAAATCAGTAATCTGTGCAACCACCACAATAAAAATAGTCAGTTAATAACATTGTATAGAATAATGGCCAGTTTAGAGGCAATTGCCTATCATTCTTACAGTACCCCGGATGCACCCAATAAACAACAAAGCTAAAATAATGGTACTAGCTTAATTATCACAGATCCGCATTATAGGCCGGATCACTGGTTCGTAAAAACAATGAAGGATCAATTGTAAAACTACAAACACAGGTTAAAGGTTGAAATGAGATTCTAAGTGTTGAATATTATATAACTTAGACAACGTACACCCGGCGAGAGCTGATGGGCAAACTCAACGGAAGCCTGCGTAAAAATACAACAAGCGAAATGAAAATGCATGAGGTTAACGTTAAAAAATTAAAGACGTAAAAGTAACGATAACGTGAAAGGAATTCTGAAGGAATTCTATCGAATAGCTCCAAAAAATTCTCAAAGTAGACATTTATAGTAACATACTTGGGTCCTGATGGACACCACTCGAGTTGAGGAAAGCATTACACTCAAAAAGTGACAAACACAATTAGTTAATGGTCAAACTGCAAAAGAGAAACCTTTCCCTGCCGCTATCACGAGAGATTAGTAGTCCTACCACGGAAGTAACATAGCTCTGGACACCACCAGATGCATAAAATGGTTACTGGGCCCACTGGTGTAACTATCATATGTGCAGGGGGTGCAAAGAACCTCCGCGCCGAATGTATATAGGCGCCGCGGTAGCGGAGTTTTTTGTGAAAATAAAAGTTTTCCTAGAATAGAGGTTCAAAGCGGCAACAGACTAATGATACGTGAGCGCCACTGGGCTCTTTTGAGTGCGTAGTATTTTCTCCTTTTGAGTAGATTAGAAGTTCCAGCTCTAGTGTGTGTTTGTGCTTCTTAGATTGCATAGTGCATAGTATCATACTATAAATTCAAAGTTTTAAACCGCAAATTTCTGACGATTGCCTCAGATGCAGAGGTCATAGAGTGCTAAATTATTTCAAACTACGTATGAAACTGATCTCGATGACGGCTTACTAAAGCAAATTGTACAATTTCGATCTTCGTACACAACTACTATTAAATATTGCTTATCAGTGAAGGAAGTGGGAGAAAAATGTCTGTCTAATCACACGTCATTGGCTAGCTTTCCATATTTGTATACAGCTTATATCCTACTTTTTACATCCCGTCACTACAGCCTCCACTGAGAGATCTTTTTCTAAATTAAAAATTATTAAAAACGTTTTGCTAAGTAAGATGGGCCAAATACGCCTAAAGAGTTTTGCATTACTGAGTATCGGGAAAGTAAGATCCAGTACTCTTGGTTTTAATTCACTGATAGATATGTTAGCTTTAGCAAAGTGTCGCAAAAGAGAGTTTACTTAAAGTGCTATACCTACCTACATATATATATATATATATATATACTAGCTGGCCCAGCAAATGGCCCCCCAAAAATAATTTGTCTCTGAAACCCCGTTTCACCACTATAGAGTTTTAATTTTATGTCATGTCCATCGTCTTAGACTTAAAAATAAATGCCATTTTCACAATCAACGTAGCAAAAAACCGCAATAACGACACCCATATCGATTTTTAGCCTTATTTGCACCGTTTCACCCCCTAAGGGGTGGCGGACCCGACAGACGTTGTCATGCCCGAACGTTGGTTTGCCTGCTATTGGCAGGTTTAGCAAAGGTTTTTTTCGATATTCGAATTTTCGATCTTTTTCATTTTAAAAAATATTGGAGGGTGGTTGGAGGGGGGTGAAATTTTGGAGTTATATGTTCTGATATGCGAGAAATCTTATAAAAATTTTAAAAAAACATTCGTCAAAAATTTTTTTTAAATCCTAGAACCCGATTGCACCGCCACCTACCGGATCCAATTGTGAATCTATATCATCCAGGAACCCTCTCAAACACAAACAAAAAATTTCATCAAAATCGGTCCAGCCGTTTAGGAGGAGTTCAGTCACGTACACACGTACAGAAGAATTATATGTATAAAGGTATACGGATGTGGCCATAATTATATATAACAGCAATAAGATAACATGAACCACAAAATATAATGCTCGAGTAAGAAAGAGATGACCATACAACAAAATTACTTTAGTAGGCACAATTAGTTGACATATGTCATAATTAAAGTGAGCGTCAAGCCTACTCGTATATTTGCTACTATGTTTATCTCTTTCTTACTCAAGCAATATGTGTTATTTTCTGGTTCATGTTATCTCATTGCTGTTATATACAGTGTGTAAAAAAAGTCTGAAATATAGCAAATATTTCAAAAACTAGCAGAGATGAATTTTTCAAAATTCCCAGACTTATATAGGTAAAAACGGCGCATCTAGGAAGGACAAAACCGTTTCTGTAACTATACAGGGTTAGTCAGAAAAAATACCAACTTTTGTATTTTAAATTGGACACCCTGTATATTACCGAGGAATCAAATAGTCCTTCAAAAGACAAATTCAACGATATAGGGTTTGACGGACTTATCTGTCAAAATGACAGATGTGGGGTGACTTAAAGAATAAGGTTTACAACAATAGACCGGTTAATATTGAAGCTTTAAAGGATCATATTAGAAATGAGATACCTCAAATTCGATCGGATACTGTCTTTAAATTCTCGTAAGACGTTGTCAAAAGTATCCCATCGAATTTCACGTATCTCATTTCTAATATGATCCTTTAAAGCTTCAATATTAACCGATCTATTGTTGTAAACCTTATTCTTTAAGTCACCCCACATCTGTCATTTTGACAGATAAGTCCATAAAACCCTATATCGTTGAATTTGTCTTTTGAAGGACTATTTGATTCCTCGGTAATATACAGGGTGTCCAATTTAAAATACAAAAGTTGGTATTTTTTCTGACTAACCCTGTATAGTTACAAAAACGGTTTTGTCCTTCCTAGATGCGCAGTGTTCACCTATATAAGTCTGGAAATTTTGAAAAATTCATCTCCGGTAGTTTTTGAAATATTTGCTATATTCCAGACTTTTTTACACCCTGTATAATTGTGGCCCCATCGGTATTTTATTTTTCTTGTGAATTATTTAAATTTGTATTCCTTTTACGTGGTCTTTGTTTTTGTATTTTCCTATGTATTTTTATGTTTCATGTTAGATTTTGCGAGTGTTTGATGTAATGGTAAAATCTGGTCTACTTTATGTGTCGGAATCGTAGACGGTTACAGAACTGGTAAAGATGTGTTAGGTGGCCAGTCATTATTTCGAACAAAGATCTTTGGGATCGAACAAATCAGGTGGACATTAATATAGAAATTAAGAGAAGAAAATATGGATGGTTAGGGCATACGTTGAAAAAAAAATAAAACTGAAATTTGCTGAAAAGTTTTGATTGGAAACTTTAGAGTTTCAGAAACAGAGGACGCCCGAGAAAAACGTGGAGGAGAACTGTAAAACAAGAGACAAGAAAGATTATAGCACAACTGAGCCAAAGAGCAAAGGAAAATGACAACTGGAGAAAATATACGAATACCCTATGTCCCAATAGGGAATAATGGGCTTATTGTTATTATTATTATTATGTTATATTTAATAAAAGAATCAAACATGTTTTATTTTGCTGTAAGTAACCTTTCATGTTAAGAAAAGAGCTTATTCATTTTCTTTTAAATTTAAAGTGTTGCATGACCAAAAATTACCCCCCCCCCCTCTTTTTTCTGAAACTTCTTGTCTACAGCGGCTATCATTCTTGCACACCGGCGCCAAACCGTCTTGTTACGCCACTGACTGTGCCCAGGTCGAATTGACAACGATCACAAAGGGACAACAAATCGGGATATATGACCATATCCATTCGACCCGATACTAGCTGCTGCAAACCAAGAGCGCGATATGAACAGAAGATGTAAAAATTTGCCCCAGGGTGGGCTAAAAAAATTTGAACTTCAGAAAATTTTGCCACAATGATCCGCCAAATGACGTAGACGAAAAGGCTTCCAAAAAGTAGCAACAAAGCCGAAATTCGCCTGCCGGCGTGTTCTAACATACCATATACAACTCCAACATGAGGCGTGGAAGGCTGTGCAGAGCGACGAACCGCAGCAATCTTGAACTACACCACAGCATAAATTGGAGAGAAAAAACCACGAGACGCGCAAATACCAAAAGTCAACGCCCAAAACCAAAATCCTTCAGCCGAGCTGGTAACCTGACGGGCGAGATATGAATATTAGCGCTAAAGGCGACTTTACACCGTAACATTCTGCTTGTTTTTATACTAATTTCTAGGATAAAAAATCTAAACTAAAACGTTCCTCAAGTAAATTATATATTTCTGAAAATGTGAGAACACTTATTTAATTTAATGCTATGAAATTGAAAACGTTTCTTTTCAGTATGCTAATAATATGTTTAAGAAGAATCGTAATCTTTTCGTAAGTTAATCAAGAAATTCTATTATACCGCCTCAACAGCAAATAACAAAAATGTTAGAAATATTACAACGATGTAGTTGCCACTATGGCTCTATAATCCGTGAATCCATCTTTAAAACAGCAAACTTGAGAGCTGTTGCACACAATTTTCATAGAAAATAAGGTTTATTCGTATACGAGGATGATTTGACGGGACGTGCTACTCGACTACTATTGCAATCTAGCGGTAAAAATTAACTTCATTTTCGAGTTCCGCCATCTTTTTTATGCTGACAAGTAAAGTTTAGTTGATCTGTGGCGTTCAGTTAAGAAATTGCAACGGTTTAAAGATGGGGCTTAAATGGAAAATCCTAAAATGGATAAAAACGCTATTCTTTGTGAGATTCAATATTTGTTTTTTAAGAAGCGACTGAAATTTTGGCTGATATGCAGCAAACATTGGGTGACAATGCCCCTTCGAAAGCAACGATTTTTCGCTGGGTTGTTCTATTTAAACGTGGTAATTTGAGCATTGAAGATGAAGAACGGACCAGGACCATCAAAAACGGTAACAATCCCGGAAACAGTCGATCAAGTGCATGATATTGTTTTGAAGAACCGAAGAATAAACATTGACGAGATAGCTAGGATCGCAGGCATATCAACTGAGCGCATACATCATATTTTGCACGTAGAATTGGGCATGTCTAAGCTGTCAGCAAGATGGATGTCGCGCTTGCTGAATGCTGATCAAAAACGAGAAAGAGTGCGAACATCAAGCGACAATTTGAAGCTGTTTAACAAAAACCAGGTTGATTTTCTGCCCCGCTTTGTTACGGTCGATGAAACTTGAATTCATCACTACATTCCCGAATCAAAACGCCAATCTCAACAGTGGAAACAGCATGGCAGTCCTCCACCAAAGAAGGCGAAGTCGTTTTCATCGGCCGGGAAAGTAATGGCTACGATTTTTTGGGATTCGAAGGGGCTATCTCAGAAAGGGCCAAACCATCAACGGAGAATATTATGCTGCACTTTTGGACCAACTAAAAGCAGCAATTGCTGAAAAAAGACCCGGAATGGTTCGAAAAAAGGTGCTCTTTTGTTATGATAATGCTCCTTCCAATTCCAGTCGCATTGTTCGTGAGAAATTGGATGAACTTCGCTTCCAGGTTATCCCCCACCCACCTTACTCTCCAGATCTTGCTCCGAGTGACTTTCATATATTCCCGAAGCTCAAACTTTTCCTTGCCGAAAATAAGTTTATGACGGACGAAGAAGTAATTGCTGCAACGGAGCAATATTTTGACAGCCTTGAAGAAGATCACTACAAAAGAGGCATAATAGAACTTCAGCGTCGCTGGCTAAAGTGTGTTGATGTACGAGGAGAATATGTTGAAAAAAAAAATTAATGCTCTAACTCATGTCTTTCATTTCGAGTCTCACGTCCCGTCAAATCATCCTCGTAAACCAAAATTTAGACATACCCTATAAGAGCAAGATCTTGGATTTAAACAGATATTTATATCGAAATTTAATGTTTAATGATGAATCTACGTTTTCCACTAATGGCACCGTATCTCTTTAAAATTGTAGGTTTTTGGTGGAGAGATAATAATCCATTGTTTGGCAGAACAATCGGGCCCTACTTTTTCCCTCAAAATAATATCAAAATGTTTACTTGGAAATATTTCAGAAGTGTATGCTATCATTACTGGAAGCAAATGCTTATATGGAATTTACTTAATCAAATTTACACATTGCTCGGAGAAATGTGTTGGTCATTCCGGCCAAATATACTGACCAGCGCAGTTTCCAGACCTCTTTCTTTGGGTTTACCTCATACAGAGTGATTCTCAATAACATTTCGAAAACAATTAGAGAAATTTATAATATAAGAAGAATGTGCACAAAGAATTTGTGTTTACCGATCTAGACATTATTTAAAAATTATTAGTTACGTACATGAATGCCTTCAATATGTACAGTCGCGGAATTAAAAATCCGGGCATTTAAAATGATTCAGTGTAGGTATATCTTACTTTACTTTACTTATCACGTTGGCTGGTGAAATTAGTCAAAGTCAAAATAATTACTCGTATATGACAGCATGCCTCATTGTTTAACTGTCAATTGCTAACCTAGAAATGCAAAGTCCAATTTACATTACCCAAAAATTGCAAAAATACTCTATAAGACTCGCCCGGATTTTTAATTCCACGACTGTAGTACTTGTACAATTCATAAAATTTTAATTATGGGATATGAAAATATTTCCTTTATTTTCCGTTTTTAATATAAATAACTATAAATAAATGTCGTAATATACATTTCTAACCTTCATTATATCATAATTTTGCAAATTTTAACACTTTATACAATGTAACAAATTATTACTAAAGAAGCTAATATTATTAGTGAAACGTTTAATCAATTGTTAAATTATATATTGTGACAAAATGATTTTGTATTCATACAACAAAAAATCATGCTTTTCCTATATTTGACATAATTATCTCCTTAAAGAATTTAAAGCTTTTCGAAATTAATTTTCAATTACTTTAATCTTTTAAAACTTTGAACAACTGTACTAACACAACGGGGAAACAACTATAGAAATGGAAGAGGATACAGAGGAAGAAGTTAGACAAAGGAATGACCTATCCCTTACGATAACTAAAGACCAAGAAAAAAATGCGGTAGTGAAACTTAAAAACAGAAAAACACTGAGCGAGGACGGAGTACATAACGAATTTATTAAATAAGGCACAGACCATCTACTCAGAACTGATAAAACTCTTCAACATGATAATTATGCCAGGAAGAGTTAATAAAGAATGGAAGAACAGCGTCCCCATTCCAGTATTTAAAAAAGGAGAGAAAAAGTATCCCTCCAATTACAGAGAAATAACGCTGCTAACCACAATTATGAAGTTAATGACCAACATACTGGCAGATGAAATCAGTTCCATCCTCCATATAAACGAAGAACAACAGGGTTTTAGAAATAATGGGTCGACCGTAAACGCCATCTTCGCCCTACGCCAAATAGCCCAAAAATCTCTGGAATATAACGCACCGGCCTTCATATGTATTGTCGACCTCACCAAGGCATTCGACCAAATTCACTTAAATGACGTCCTACAAATATTGCAAGAAAAGGACATCCCCCAAGGCTATATAAAAATAATCCAAAATCTCAATACCAACAACTCCACCAAAATAAGAACTAACAACAAACTGACAAAAGAAATAAAAACCACCACAGGAATACGCCAAGGAGATAGCCTCAGTCAGCTTCTCTGTAATACCGTTACGGACAAGATCATAGATGCAATCAAAGAAAAACATATCGAATATCGTCTAGGACACCACCGAGTCAACATCATTTGCTACGCGGACGACGCCGCCCTCATCGCGAAGTCAGAAGACGACTTCGAACGCCTACTATACGCATTCAAGATCAAAGCCAAAAAATACAACATGACCATCTCTAAAACCAAAACTAAATGTATGGTTATAGCCAAGGAACCATTACGTTGTAAAATAACAATCGACGGCAGTCCTATAGAACAGATCATGTCTTTCGACTACCTAGGCTGTAAAATCTCGCAAGTCGATAAAGCGGCGGTAATATCCGGGTGCCTGAAGGACGTAATATGGAGAAATAAGAACATTAACACCCATTGCAAAACGCGCATATACGTATAAGACCTGCCTTAGACCGGTAATGACATACGGAGCAGAATTAAGAGCTAATACGGCAACGTCCAAAAGACAACTGAGAACGGATGAAATCAAAACTTTGCGAATGATCATAGGCTACACTCTACATGAGAGGAAGAAAAAATTAGAAATAAGAAAAAAATCAAAGTTGACGACATAGTTTGGTGGACGAGAAACTGCAGAAGACAGTGGAACGAACACATAAATAGAATGACGGAGGATGGAGTGGTTAAGATAGTTAGAATCGAAATCTCTCCAGGTAGAGGTCCCTGCACGACCACACAATAAATGGAGGGATAGCTGGAAATCCACACTGCATGAATAGGCTTACACCCATACCCAGAATAAAACACGATTTACCTATCAAATAAGAATAAGAAGAAAAAGAAATTAGTTGCAAAACAAGCTGGGCAGTATAGTCAACATAGCATTTTATATTTAAGAAAAATTTCACTTTGTTAGAATAATTTGAATTTCAAATGCGCCGCAAGATTTTAGTGCTCAGGATCAATGAAGATGGTGGTATTTTAATTTAGCTTGTCGCAGCAGCTTGAAATTGCGCGACACTGTCGTTTCACAAAGCGGTAGTTACTCATAGCAATTGCTTGAGCGGGCAGGGTGCTTGCTAGCCGGCTCAACTCTGGCCGTTGGCGCTCTATGTTACTTGTTTCTTGGTTTTCAGAAATTTCGAAGATGGAATTTGAGAGCGAAGCGACGATCAGCCACGAAGGCGAAAGTACGGACGTGGAGCTCTCGCCTTACGTGTTATACGCGAATTATATTATTAGAATATCTTACTCAGTAACACGTGCATCGGCGGTAGCCGCTAATCTGTTGCGAGCTAGCATAATTTAGATAAGATAACATTTAGCTTCCTACTCTGCCTGATTTGTACGCTCCAGGCTTAAGCTGGCGCTCATATTGTAAAGTCAAACTTAAGCTCCTATGTTTTTACATGTTTCATAATAAAACTTCTTAAAAACTTGTTTCGAGTTTTACCAAACGAAAATTGCGTGCGATCTCAGAGAAGTTGCATTTAGTGACATAATGTTTTTAATTGGTCTTCACCGGAATGACAACCAAAACTTCGATCTGCTAGTCGATTTCGCTAGAAGCAAACAATCAACTGTAATCGTATTCTTTGCACACGTAAAACAATAAATTCTCAAGCCCCAAGGTCAGAACCGTCGCGTTTTTGGCCGCTCCGATGAATATCTTCGATGGTACTTTGAGTCTCCGAGTCTGAATAGTTATTTTTCTTCCGTCTAGAGGATTACTTAGCTCTGGAGGAATCCCTCCGATCCCACCAGGTGCACCCTGGAGACATATGAACGTGTACTAAAGCCCCTCTAAGAAGACTGTACCTCGATTTTGGAAAAAAGATTAAATTTGGCTGTCACTCTATCCCACCTCCATACAGAAGTCATCCCTGAAATAGTACAGTAAAACTGTCGGAAAACACCCCGTCACCTTAAAAACTTGGGCACGGCGATTCCTCTTGCCCAATGGTTTAGTGTCATCAGACAAGTATAAAACCAAAAAACCGTGCCCCCACCTTGCCAAACAGCCGCCATCTTAAAAACAATTAAATTTGTTTTTTCTCTCGACGCATTGGTCGCACAGAAAAAGTTATTGGCCAAAAATATTGGAAATAAAATTCTACACATTTTTGGCCATCGCTGCGATACTGAGAAGTTGGTATTAAGAACGGTAGAGAGCGACAAAATTACCAAAAATCGGTTTCCGCCATTCTAGCTCTGTGGGGGTGGTTTTTTCGGAAAATTGCGAAGGTGAAAGTTGTAGTATTGCAAAAATGTGCACGAATCTCTTTTAATAATGTTGTTGCTTTAAATAGTCTCCGAGTTACAGCCCTTCCAATTCCGAGCGGCGTGGGAAATATATATTCCTGCACAGCAAAGTAACAATTTCTCTTTTGCGAGGTAAAATCGTCACTAAAGTAGTTTCAATGTGAATAAGTCGTGATTGACCAAGGTAGGAGTGTTGCTTCAACTTTTATTAAAAAATAAACCACAACCTGTGTCGCTGTCTGATTCAGTATTGGTTGAGTTGTAGCAGGTTTGTCCGCTGCAATTTTTGCACTTTGCGGAACAGTAATCGGGCATTTTGTATGAACACAACGTTTATAATAGAGGTGTTCAGGCAAAATATCTGTAAAAAAGGTTTATCGCTTTTCACGCACGGAGAAAATAGTATATTGATTTATTAGAATTAAAAGTGGCACTTTGTTAAGCCGAATAATACATACTATTTTTTTTCGACAACCGTCAAAAAAGGAGACATTCGCCCATCGCTATCAATGCCCGAAGTTTGCCATTTTTTAAAGTGTTAAAATATAGGATATTTATTTACGTTACCGTTGACCAAAAATTTTCGCGCACTACGGCTCTAAACAATATAGATATTCTTGTTTGATGGTTGTAGAAAAAAATATTGTTTGTATTACGAACGCGAACATTTGAATGAAATAACAAAATTAACATTTTTGTATTAAGTGCCCAAAATTTATGGTATTAGAAAGTGAGAATGTAACTTCTTTCGAATAAAAGTCATTCGAATAAACATTCTATTTTTTAAAACGTTAAAAAATGGCAAATAGCGAAGCGCGAATGTCCCCTTTTTTTGACGGTTGTCGAAAAATAACATTTCCGCAACCTAAAAAAGTTCAAAATATTCAAAATTGTAAGTGATTGATTACATTTGACGTTTCTCATTTAAAAATCATTATGGCAACTACATCCACAGCCGATCAAATGGAAGTTAGTTTTAGTTCCTAGGAAGCAATTAATTTCGGTGTGTGAAGTGCCACTTTTTTTCACTCAGTGAGAAAAAGTGACACTTTGCTTTTAATTTAGGAATGAACGATTTTAAATAGACATTTCCTTAGTTACCAGAATTGACCAACGCACTTGATTAAAATGAAGGCAAATACAATTCTATACAAAATAGGCTTGGCTTTGAATATTTAATGAAATTTAAAAAAATCTTATAGGCAACTCGTGTTAGCGTGCTTCTTTTTCACGCGTATGAAATATTAAACTCGGCTGCGCCTCGTTTAATAACCCTCCACACTTGTGAAAAAAGTTGCACTTCTAACACTTGCGGTCTAAATAACTATTTTTGCATAGTGATCAAGAAAGTCGTCTTTTTTAAACGAAAAATCGTAAAGAAAGTATCACTTTTTTAACCAAAAATCGTTAAAAAAAGTACACTTTTTTTAACTATTTTATTGAAATTGTGAATTGTCAATTTGACAGTTGTAAATTCCGAAGTCCTTTTTGACTAAATTTCGAGTTACAAGAGATCACTATGCAAAAAAACTACGTGTATAACACGTTTTAAAAATCCCTTTTTTCATTCACTTGCAATTTCAACTTCAACTGCAAATTCATGAAAAAAAGTATGACATTTTAAACCTAGTTGTACCAATAACTATTAAACACTAAGAACTAAAAGTGTTACATAGCAAAATATACTTTTTCTCCATGCCCATCTAGTAAGTTACACTTATTTTGATTTTACTGTTTGTTTACTGGTTGTCATGACATTAGGGAAGTAAGGTAAAGCCTGCTCCCTAAGGGAATCGTGTGAATTACGTGTTATTATAGTAATTTTAGTTTTGTAAGTGATCTGAACGGGTTTGAACTTAACTGATCCTAACCTATTTGAAATGTAAAAACTTGTTAAGATAAGTAGGGTTAGGGTACAACACTAAATTTAAAAAAATATATAATAATGAAAATTCTTCAAATTTCTGTTGGGCATGGAGAAAAATATTATAAGCATGCTTGGGAAGTAACTATCTACAACCAGTCTCGAACATTGCCAACCCTCGCTCGCTCGGGCTGGCAAACTCGTTCTCGACTGGTAAGAGCTACTTACTTCCCTTGATGCTTAAATAACTATTTGTGAAAGTAAGAATAACGTCAACTTCAATGACAAATTTTATTTCCAACATTTTTTGTTCAATAGCTTTTTCTGTGCCACCAATGGATAGCGAGAAAAACATATTTAATTGTTTTTAAGATGGCGGCTGTTTGGCAAGGGATTGGCACCGCTTTTTGGTTTTACACTTGTCTAATGACTCTAAACCACTGGGCAAGAGGAACCGCCGCGGCCAATTTTTTTAAGGTAAAACGAAAATTTTACTGTACTAAAATTGAGAGTGGTATTCGTAAACTCCCAGTTGATGAAGCCAAGTACCAAAGTATGGCAAGCCACTAACGAGGAACTTCACCAGAGCCGAAACATAAGCTCTGAAGGAAATCCATAATAATCCAGACATTGTAGTTCTACGAGCTGACAAAGAAAACGCCACTGTAGTGACTAACAGAAAGGGCTATCGGGACAAAATTCACTACTGAACGACGAAAAATACGTAACACTGAAAAGGGCCCCACAACGAGGATAGAACGTCAGATTAGCGGAGCTATCAAGAGCTCAATGCTGGATCTGCTATGTCGACGGCACAACCACCATGCCAAAATAAGATTGAAGTAAATGAATCCATACCTTTTCTGGACGTGTTAGTGAAACGAACCGTTAACAACAAATTAATCCATACAGTGTATCGAAAGAAAACTCACTGACCGCTATCTACATGCTTCGTCTCATCACAATCTCCAACAAAAGAGATCGTCGATCAAGACTCCTATTCATCGGGCCAACGCTATTTGTGACGAGGACAGTAAACCACAAGAACTAAGACATGTGGAAGAAGCTTGACGCAGGAATGACTACAGTCGACGAGACATCAGAAAAGCATGTCATACACTATAAAATTGAAGGGATCTAAATTTAACCAATAAATTACGCCTACCTTCCCTTCATCGCCGGAGTAACATACAGAATAAGAAAGATCTTAGATAAGAAAAACATCGGGGTCCCCTATGGTACAACAAGAAAGGTTGAACAATTGATGCCTTCCAATAAAGACTCCTTGCCCAGGCTAAAGAAGGTTTCTAGCAGCTCCAATGTACTTGTGGCAACTCTTACATCGTACAAACGAAAAGAAGTATCTAATGCAGAACACGACTTGGAAACGCACAAAAATCAGCCATCGCAGAACACTTATTACCGGGGGACCACAAAATAAATTACGCCTCTATTAACATACTAGCCAGGACTAAAAATACCCTCATATTATTCGGAATCCCTAGAAATCCGAACAATATCAATCGAGAAGACGGTTACGGCGTTAGTAACACATGAAAAATAGCTCTGCAAAACAAATCAAATCGTAAACAAGATTAGCGTAAGCAACCAAGCGAAAAAAATTATAAGTACCAATAACATATAAGATTTACATGGGCAGTCAACCCTAACGACTCCTCAGTACATAACCAGGAGCAGAAAACACCAACATCAGTCTTTATAAAACTCCCGAAGAAGCTGACAGCTTGAGCAGCAAAACGTCAAGTTTAAATCGACGACCACTGCATAACTCGGAAGAACTTACCATTATGGACAACTACTGTGAAAGCCTGCATTCAAACCATTTATTTTGCTAAAGAAATGAAAAGTAAACCAACCTTTCCGCATTTTATACCACTCCATGTCACTCTCTATTTTGTCCTGGTTGACCGTTTTTTCAATCAATTAGGCATAAATGATGAGGCTAAAAGGAACAGCTTGCTTCTGCTTAACTTGCCTCCTGAAGTTATTTCAAAATCGAGAGATTTGATAATAAAACAACCCCAACGTCAACCATTTAGTAAGATGAAGGAAAAATTCAAAATTGTTAACCAGTTCATTCAAAACTAACTATGTTGTTTGACAATACTATGTACAACAGTAGTCCAACAGATCTTTGGTCAGAAATCTTGAAACTCAGGATGGAGCTTAACTACTAAAACTAATACCATAATATAATGATTTAAATTGCTATCTACAGTTTCGACGAAAAATCATAGTTGGTATCTTTCGTGACTTCATATTTATATGTAATTGAGTCTCTCTTTTCATTCCACATATACTGTGGCCTAAGATTCGAAATCTGCATCAAAGGTGCCCAGATAGTGCCGAATTTTAAATACAGTTTCAGCTTATATTTCTTGCTCTTGGTAGATAGAAAATAAGCAACTCTTGGATGAGTAACAAGCGACTTCCGGAATTGGCCCGTGTCATTATTGAGGTCGAAAAACTCAACGTTTTGCCCACTTTAGTAAGGGTCATCATCAGGAGGAAAATCAAAAGAGCACGGCAACTTAACGTGTAAACCACGCCAGAGTCGAAACTGTTCTAACGATCGGAAGAAAAAAGGCGGCCATTTATAGACAAGTGCCGTCGCGGTTCAGTGGCGTTGGGCGGGGCTTAGGAATTAGCACTTCCCACATAGAACTAAGGGAAAGCCTTCGTCCCGATTGAGATTGTTAAGGTGTTTGTAAATCTCAATGGCTTCGCGAATCTTCCTACTAAAGAAGATTGGGGATTTGCAGATAACGGAAGTTTAATTAAAAACGATTTTATGGCGGCTATCGCGTTGGTGTTCGGCGATGGCTGATGATGATGAAACGTTTCAGCATCAGCCACCATCGTTTTGTTATTTGAAAATTTAGGCAAACTAACGTTCTGCAATAAATTATCTGAATAGAAGTCGCTCTAAAAGGTGTGGTGGCAATAGTATTTAAATTTCCTCTGCACTACCCGTGCAGAACGATGGTTGTTCGACTACTTGGAGCCAGTGGTACATGACCAGTTGATGAGCTGTGATTATTGTGCTCTAAATCTTGAATGCCAGAGGTCCAAATTTTACTAAGCCAAAAACCATTTTCTCTATTTGTATGGTTAAATGTTTTTTTTTTCATTTCTATAGCTGCGCATATGGAAATTAGTGAGGTACCCTAAAAAGCTTTCTGCAGTTCTCAAAGTTTAAAATGTAGCAATTTGTACAAACATTCTCACCTAATTAATGCGTTTATGTTTCGAATCACCTTTATGCCCCTAAGTCTTTGTCGTTCACCAACCTGAAATCGATACCCACATTTTCTTTGGCTGTAAATGCTGTTTGGATTTTGTACGTTTCAAGACATTTTTCTACTTATTGTTTTAGTCATTTCATGTGAAATATACAATTTTATTTGTGACCATAATATTAGTAAATGTATGTGGGATTGAAGCCTTAAAGTTCTTGAAAGGCCTGATACGTGTATTGCAAAAAAGTTAAAAAGGTTCTTTTAGATTCTCAAGTATTAAAAATGTCAGAGAAAACGTCTTAGCTAAGGAATTTTCCTTTGCAGAGGTTATCTTGCTTGGATTTATTCATACAGTCGCATTTAATAATGATCCTTAAGTATCTTTGCAATTTCGCAGAAGAATGTTTATAAAAGCGTAATACGCAAATTTTAAGTTCGCCCGTAAAATAAATTCGCGTAGGAACCATGAAAGATTGCTTTTGAATGGAGTTCTTTGATGAGTGAAATTGCAATCAGTTCTTTGTGTTTATGCCAACAATTCCGCAACAGTTTTCGTCCGGAATTCAAACGTAATTGAAAGTTTAGGAATAAATTGTGAGCCGTCTAAATAAGCTCTTTCGGCTTCTTAGCAGTTTGTTAACTACTTATGCAAAGCTCCGCAACTTCTCGGGATTATACACAAATAAAGCAGCAGAAGGCAATTTTTAGTTGATTACTTGTAATTATTTCGGAAAGTTCAAAGTTGACAGTTGGGTTAGTTGCAACCGCAATATAAAACCACCATGATGGCATTTTAGTTGTTTTAAGTTTAAGTGCCTTCGGCAAAAACAGCTGGCGCTGAAGATCTAAATGTTCCTGGAAACTAAACATAAGCTTACCAGCGGCGTAGCTTAAAATATTATATATAAACAAAGCTGCCCATAAAATTGCTTTAATTATTAATAACGGAATCTAATTCTTAAAAATAAACGATAAATAAAGTCCGTTTTTCAGTAGAAAAGCATCACGTAAGAGAATATGATATTGCAGGACGATGGTTTAGATATCGATCGCAATTTTTGTATAATTCCTTATTGTCTGCCAAAGAGTACGCAGCAATAGTTAAAGTGTGTTGTTATTTGGTTCAGTGTAATATTAGATTAGGGTAATGCCTATAAAAAGACCAAAAATATAATATATTATAATCCGATAGTCTGATAGTCATTTCAATTCCGATACCTGTTACATTGAATTTTTATTTAAATGGTGTTATTTTTCAAGATTTGCAAAACTGGCATTAGAAAAAGCTGCTCAAAATTTAAATATTAATCTATTTCAGATATTAAACAGATTAATACAGTATTGTCACTCTAAAAACCATTTATTCCGAATTTTTATAACAAAATCGAATTGTCGGCTAATTCTCTCCAACAAAACACACTTTATGACTGCTTGGATAATTGTCCGCTGACCAGGTCAGAAAGACGGCATGTAGCTCTTTAAGTACTAACCAATGATTAAAAACCAAAAGGGAACCAACGAATCTTTATCAATTAACGACAAGTGTATCCAGGCAGTGAACTGAGAATTCGTAAACTCAAGTAGCATATAATTTCTTGAAAAAAGCTCTAATCACGCACAGGTAGCAGTAACAAATAATAACACCAAAATGTTAATATCACAGTATAATTGGTCCTAATTCGTTAGCAGTAAGTACAAATATCAGTTAATTAATAGTACACATTGCTATTAATCACTAGTACGAATTTCAAACAATTATTGACCAATTTAAAGTTAATAAGTAGTACAAGTTTCAAATAATTATTGGCCAATTTAAGCTGCATCTCAATAACATTCCGCTTGATTAGGCAAAGGCTTACTCAACAGTCCTATCAAAGGTACAAACGTGATCCACAACAGTTTAAAATCAAATGCGGTCGCAATCAACTTCGACGCCGTGGTTGGAAAATCAATTATTCAGGTACGCAGTTTATGAACCGAACTGTACAATATCAGCCAACGTCCGAATTGGTAGCACTCTAACACTGGTTCACTGATCGCATCTTGTTAATTCCACTTAAAAGAAAGGAGCCAGAACCTGATCTTAGCATCTTTTGAGCCTCTTCTGCACGCTATGTGATGATCTAGATAAGCGTAGGCCCATACATTCAAAGGTTGGAATGCAGGTGATAATATCTCGAACTAGGCAAAGGGCAACACGCTCTGTCGCGGTTATAGCGTTTCACGGCTAATGTTGAACCTATGAGTTTCAGGGGCCCTGGACTGTTTGCTGAAGAAAAGAATCCGAAATAGACTCACAGGTGCTTTCGATAAGAATCGGCTGACTTGCCCCAGATGAATTTGGGCCACGTGCCGATAAATGACAGGTGAAGCACCTATAAAATCCGAAAAGTAGATATGAGAAACATATTCTTTACAGAACTGCAGGGGCCACGAACCAAAACAAGCATATTGTGTAAGCCTGTAAAGCCGCAAGGCAATCTTAAAGACGCTACAACCAAGTAATCATCACGGCGTTCAACAGAAAACAGAGACGCGTTCAACCAGGAGTCAACATTCGAGTTTCTTGGCCGCGCTGATAAGGGTTAAGGAAGGCCGTGGGTGCGTGAAAATACGAAAATAAGTACCACAGGCATTACAAATATAGAGGGCGCACACACCGAGCTGTGAAAATAGTAAAGGAGCCCTGTCAACGTAACAATTATTTAAAAAAGAAAACAAATCACAGAGAAAATAGCTTGAAATGACTAGCCATTTCAAATTCTCTAGAAATCTAACCGTTTTCTCCATACAAAAAGTGAGGTTAATGTTTATTTTTGTCGTATAATTACATTAATAATTTTTTTTTGTTGATCAGCGACTATTAGACTTTTCAAACTAGTATGTAAAATAAAATAAAAGTTTTCATCTAATGAACCACATTTCTATGCGAGTCAATTCGCTTGGTTGTTTTCAACAGTAAACTACAAGATTATTTTTAAAATTTTAGACATAAATTAGAATATCAATAAATTTAAAGTTATAAATGCGGTATAACCCTCTATTTCCGTATTTAATTTACATCTGTTATTTTATTTTTTACGCCCACATCATTCACCCGGTCGTTATCATAACGAACGTGTTTGTTATGAAAAAATGCACCATTGACAGTCATACAGTGGGCTAAACATGTCATTTTAATCTAAAAATAGTTGACGATATGTCATTTAACCTAAAAAGTACTGAAAATACGTCACTTTGACCTAAAAATTACGTCAATCTACTGACATTGTCAGTTGTCACAATAAAGTTGTCATTCATTAAATTGCAAAAGTGTATTTTTTTGTGGTCGTGGAAAAAATAACATAAACAACAAGCTCGAAAGTGGATTATGCGCTGGTATTTTAAGCCACCCGTCTCCGCTACGCTTCGCCTCGTTTCTCAGATATGGTCGTACGATATATGCCACTTTCGTAGCTTGTTATGTAATGTACTATTATTTTCTCTATTACATTTAACAGTAGAGGTGTTGCTTCTTTTAAACACATTAATTCACTGATAACATTTCACTTTTAAATACCATCAATTTAAATATATAACAAGGCAACTTTTAAGAAATGTTTGGCCACAAAACTACTTAACTGCATTGAAAACAATTTAGGAAAACATTCCGTTATGTGGAGTGAAGCTGAATAGAGGTTCTAGCACAGCGTGCGGACGCTTATTTGTGTGTCAGTTTTAGTATAGTTAAACTTGGGCTCTACCTACTATTGCTGCAAATTCTACTACAGAATTACTGTAAATTCTATAATAATGGCTCTAAATTGTAGACTTTGAGGTGGTGGCAAACGTGCGATTTTACCTGGAGCAATTCACTCGCTAGCGGCCGATGGAATTGGACGTCAAGATATTTGGAATCGGCGAGATGCTTCACGTTTGTGTCGGAGCAGGACAATTTACCTTCGGTCAGTCAAGTGATTACAAATGGTTGTGACACTTTCTTTTATATTCTTCGGTCCTAGTTATCGCTACAGGCGCTCTAAGTACCATTGACTGCGAGAGACGGCGTGGCGCCGTGATTGCTTCTTCGTGTCTTCGCGCATAGCGGGTACGTGTTTTGTTATCACCAGTTCGAGCGGTGGTTATATGTATCGCCCGAATAATACGCCTAAATGAGCGATGTACAAATCAAATACATTTTTGATGTATAATTATAATTTGCTGCAGACGCTAACGTTACATGGGTACAGAACGGATTTTACGCAAGCTGTATAATTATTCTACAATGAATACATATTATGTATATTAACATTAAAAATGTGCATGATTTGAAACTTGTATAGTTAATTGACGCTACTTAAGTAATGCATGTATTGCATATTTTAGCGTTTCTTACATATTTTAGCAGTTGCGTGTATATTGTTGAGTAAATTTATAATTTTTAGGCAAACAGTTTCTAGAATTGCTTCGGGATATTTAGAATGTAAAAAATAACGTAAAGTATAATTATTTTCTCTAAGAATGGGACCAAAATGGGTCTAATAAATTTGAATGAAATACATACGACAAATGACAAGCTTTTGATTTCGACACGGTTTACGCTAACGCAGTTTGAAATGAAGGAAATGACTCTTTATGAATCCTTGCCATTAATTAAAAATTTTGAGAATTCAAGTGTAAAAGGTAAAGTAAGGAGGATGGTCTCATATTTTGGAAAAAGGTTATTCCGTAATGAGAAGAACTACCGGTTATACTATCTTAAGCAGTATAAGCCACGTTTTGAATGGTGAATTTGTTGAGGACGTTGATGTAGCTCCTAATGTTATTGCAAAATTTGTAAATGTGTCTTGTAAACGATGAAAAATTGTTTTAAATATTTAAGTACATGTTTTCAAACAGAAGACATATTATAAGCTTCAACATGAAAACTTTGAAAAACATTTACTTGCAAGATGTTTTTATGACAATGACTAATTTAGGAATTATATTGTCTGCTTTTTATTGGAGTAGTTGTCTAATTCTGATGTAAATCATTGTAAGAATTATTAGCATGAGTAAAATAAAACATTAAATACGTGTTCTACCATTAATTCAAACGTTTCGAAATTGTGCATAAAGTAAATTAGACTAGCGGAGTCGTGACAAAATATTTTCCAAGCTATTAAACTGCTTTGTAAGCAATGCTTAACGTGTGGGACGCTTCGTTAGACAAAACTTTAATCTTTCAGTCTTCAAAATTACATACACGTAAGGACTATATATACAGGTTGTGGTAAATATATCCCTATTTTATCCAGAGGTTATCCATGGAATTTATTGGATTTATATACTTTATTTTTTCATGTACCATGCAATGTTTCGCAGAAATTGGCCACTGTGCCCACCGTTTTTTTTCTATTGTGAAATTCGAAAAAGTTATTATATATTTTTGTTATTATACCTGCATCAAAATCGCCGTTTAAAACACGCCTGAGCGTGCGAAAACAGGCGATTAAAGCACGCCGAGCTTTAAAGGTTGTCAAGGAAACAGGGTATATAGGTAACATTATAACTTCATCGCTATCTTTATTTTGCTGACACGACTGAATGCAACAACGGACGTGGACGCGACAAAAACGTAAACAATTCAATATTATTATGCCCTCTCGGTTTATCATGACAAAAATTATTTCTAAGTTTTTAGTGCGTAATTTTTTCCAGTATTGCAGGTATAATAAACAATAGTGTAAAGTATTCGTGAATAACTGGTGTTTAAAATACTTACTCTAAAACTCGCGCGTGTTTTAAAGATCTTGTTATCCACTCATACTTTAATATACTATTATGCTAGTCCCGTCTCGAATATTTTTGATGGTATTTTTTCGTGTTTTACACATCGACTTCTTCAATTAATACCTCTACTAACTATTATTAAATTTAAGTATTCTATAGTTACTAGGTACTCGGCATCACATAATTTATATTTACACTGTAAAGACGCCAAGCTAATTAAAAATTGTAGGAACTGTCGTTGAAGCCAACTGTATTTTGTCAAAAAACACAAGCTTTACCAATTCAAATAAATTTTATTACTTTCACTGAGACAAACCTTCTGAAAAATTCTTAAACTTTTAAGTTTGGGAGACTGTTTATAGTCAGAGGTAATTTCAAAGCAGAACATCCGCTGGGGTTTCACTACTAACTAGAATTGACGAGAAAGAACTAGTAAGGTCAACAGAAAACAGGATGTGAAGCTTTGTTAACTAAAGATCAATTTAATGGCCTAATACTTTTAATACTCCATGCGAATATCATCTACAGTATAACTTGTAATTCAGATTAACAATTTTAATTCAGAAAGCCTCAAATGTAATTCAGAAACGAAGAGACGACCTTTATGTAAAATTACTATCTAGTTTCATACATACTGGATGTGTGTAAAGTGTATAGTTAATTGGTAATTGTACTGTTGATTTGTAAAAAAAATCTTCGGATAGATCTACCTTAATTTTTGTTTCTCATCTTTTTGTTGAAAATAAATTAACTTTAAATTGTTCATCATATGACTCACGTCATGGTTATATGCTGTTACTAAGTGCCTTTTATATCCGACGATTTTAACAATAAATATTAAATGTATTGCAAACTTTACACACTACTGTAGGTATGAATCTACATAGTAATTTTTCATAAAGGTGCTCCTTTTGTTTCTGAATATCAGTTAACGCTTTGTGATATACAAGTTATACTTTCTGAGCCGGGCTCTATAGCTTAGTGGTTAAGCATTCTGGCTATTGATTGAAGGGTCGAGAGTTCAATCCCCGCTTCTGGTGAGGTTTTTAAAAATAAAAAATGCGGATGGAAACCTCTACAGAAGTGATGTAAAGCCGTGGGTCCCATGTTACTACGATGTGTAGCATGTAAAAGAGTTGGAACTCCTTAGTCTCGGCAAATTTCTAAGTAGAACTAAGGTATCTGGTACTCTGTATGCCTAGACCTTGTCCACGGGGTTGGCAGAAAGAGCATATGGAGGCCTACTTGCTTGACATCAGTCTCCCCACAAATACTACTACTACTACTATACTTTCTGAATTACAATTTACTAATCTGAATTACAATTTAGTAATCTGAATGATTTACAATTTACTAATCTGAAGTACAATTTCCGCTTTCTGAATTATAATTTATTAATCTGTATTGAAAGTTACACTTTCTGAATTACAATTGAAAAAGGTGTAGAAAAAAAATAACCTAATGCTTTTTAATATGCGCGCCCACTGGTGTAACATTATACGATGTTTAGAAGAATAATTTAACCTAATTGTATCATTAAGAAGCGAGTAACACTAACAGACAAGGAAATAGAAAATGTCATAAATTATACACATCAATCTGCATGGGACAATACGCCGGAAATGAATAGAAGGGTCAAAGGGAACAACTAAACTAAAGAGATTAGATACCTACTGGATCGATAAAGAAATTCTGGAAGGAAGGGATCATTATGTCAAAAGAGCTCCACAACAAAAAGCTGAATTAAATAGTCTTATCCAACAACTGCACTGATCTGGATCCCAACTTTTTGGACTGGACTTTTTTGTAATAAATGTTAATAGTGGGAGATGCTGAATGGTGTTGTAAAATTATATGGTTGACCTAGGACGTGCCGAATAGAATGCTGAGTTGCGATTTCAGCACATTCTGGCGTTAATGACCTAATGAATTGCTTCAGAATTTTGAAACGAGTTTTAACTAATAATTTTAAATTAATTTATTTTAGCATTTTAAACATAGATTAACTGTTGTTCAACATGGGTAAATAACAACTAAGAAGAGATCTTAAAGAACTAACAAAATAAATCGATTTGAGTCTATCCGAGGGATTTAGTTAATGATCATTCCTTCTGGAAAGCACCCAAAGGAATAAATAGACATATCATTCGGATATGCCCTATTAGAGAAACAAATAGAAAATGGACTTTAAACAATAAACAAATTTCAAAGGTTTACTGAACCATGTTAAGCTAATGACAAACAGAAAAGAAACAGGTTCTAAATACAGGAAAATGTATTGACTGATAGTAAGAAACTCCTTGTCCGTATATAACGAGCTCCTACTGCCTACTCTACAAGTAAGTACCTAATTCTGTATGGGAATTTAGTATTCAACTCTGGGATTGTATTAAGCAAAGTAACATAGATACTGTACAACGATTCTAGAACAAAGTGCTAAAGAACATTGTTGTTGCACCCTGGTATAATAGAAACATTCCATAATGGTGTAGAAGTAAAATCCATAAATTTGCTGATAAGTACGAGAATGTGGAGGCCATCCACTAGAGATAGTGTAAGTGTAAGTGCACAAGAAAAAAAATCTCTGCATTATGTCAAAAACTGAGCGGCATTAATGGGTGAATTATTAGATTTAAGTCGACAACTAGTGATTTAAGTAATTTAAGAGAGAATAAAATTGTTTCTTGACTAAGGCTGGATTGTCATCACACAAAGAACTGAAAAGTGCTTTAATTAAAAAAAATATTCTTGCTCTCAATTGTGCGCCTTACGGTACGCCAATGTGGCGTGCTAAAACTGCAGTGAGCTAGTTAAAAGCCGGCGCTGGTGGCTGCTACTCCCGAATTCAACTCACTAACGGATCAACTCCTCGCTTTTTTGCCACAGATAAAACCTATCTGCCTCTTCCTGAATAATAAGAAAGCTCGGCTTTCTCCGTTTGTTCGCCGGAATTTGAAAAGCGGTTAGTGTTGTTCCTGCTGCTCGTGATCCATGGATATTTGTTTTTCGGGCGTACTTTGCTCGATTCCGAAGCGCTCGACGAGGGGTCTTCCGGATAATGACAGTGTTTGTAGTATAAAAATCTTTCGGATGCGCCCCGGGGCTGCAGCAAGCCGTAACGTGGCGTAGCACCTTCAGAACGGAAGCGGATACAGAGCGTAAGCAGTCCTTTGATGTATACTAAACCCCATCCGGTGTGAAAATGAGATGAGGAGTATAGAACCAAAAAGTGAAAAATATTTGCGCACGCGTGGTCGTCCTTTGCGGAAAAGGGGCACCAAGTGAAGTTAGACTTGATTATTTTACCAGTATTGTTTACTTCTTCAAGTTAAATTCATATAGAACTTTAGTCTCAGCAGAGGGGAAGTATAAATAACGTAGTGTCCTACCGTTTATACATTTGTAGACTCACCGTTTAATTAATTATTACAGCTGTTTTGTTTTGAAATAGTAGGAATAAAATTACAAAAACCATAGAAACTCCACTCGATATTTGATTATACATCTTCCATTAAACCGTTGATTGAGGCACCAGATTTAAATGTCTCAACTTAAATACGAGGGATTAGCTGCAACAGGGTATTTCCACTTAGACGTTTTTCCATATTTTATGTTGTAATGTATGAACGATTTTAAATCCCTTATGCCTTGCTTAAATCCATTTTTAATAGATCCTTAAAATATTTGACTATAGGTTGACTTATTATTTTATAGAAAATTGCAGCTTAGGATGTCATTATTATTGCAATGAACACAGTTTAAGATAATAATACAGTTATGATAGGAATTAAAATAATTCAAGCGTTGCAAATATTTTATCAAAAATATTTCATAAATGTCATAATTTGAATTTGAAACTGTAATCACATAGCATTAGCCTTAACATAAAAAAAGAAACAATGTAACATGAAGTGGGGCCACAAGCCTATGCAAAAATAGAAAATAAATCCCGATTTATGCAACTTAACTCAGCGTTTAAAATTAGTGCAGCGTTGTGGATAGGTCTGCAATCATTTTTAATCTCTCTGCAGATGTTGAGCACCTGGTACTGGGTACTGTGTGCTTTTTCCGGTAATTAGTAGGAAATCCAATACTGTCGTGCATCGCAGCGGAGCCCTAGCTGTGCGCCAAAAGCAGAGATCGGGCCATATCGGAGCCCGAGAGTGGAGATAATGAAACAGGCCTCGCTTTGGCAAGTTTTAAGACGCTTGCAGGGCAGGGTAACCGCACAGAGATTTGCTGGCTTAAATAACCATTCGCAGTGCAACATTTCACGGTTAGAAGTAAAAATTATCTTTTGCGTCCTTTTTTTTTATAGTGGCGTTGTTTACTACTTACGTTAAATCACCTAGGCGATGCATCAAAATAGTTATAGCAGATGTAATTGTTAAAAATAAGCCTACTGAGTTTGTACTGCATCACATATGTTCAGGTTAGGTTTCTATAAATTGACATTAAGAAAATTCCCATACTTTCAAATATCCCTTACAGTTATTTCATCAGTGATACCTTACGAAAACAAAACGTTTGATCCAGACATTTTCTAGTGCTTAGCAAAGCTTTGCTAGCTAGTTCCTAATGAGGACGAAGTAAAGTCCAAACAAGAAGATCTACAGCTGGTGGTGTAAACTCATAAGAAGCATAACATATCCTATAAAGCAATAATAAGAATCAGAAATTGCTGTAACCCAATACTTATTGGCAGTATATATAAATTTAGCTCCAAAAAACGTAGATCTAACACAAGTAAAAACATATTCGTAAGAGTCAAAAGACAAATGCTTATACCTATAAAGGCCAATTAAATCGTAAAGGGTACACACCTATAGTATTGTATATTTCAGAGCTTAGGGGTAGTTCAGGGCGTAACCACTTCGATTTTACACATTAAGTCCGATAAGCACAGTTTATTTGGTTGAAAACTAAAATAACCAATAAATAGCCCGCAATGGCGAAATGAACATAACTAATAATAAGGGTTGGAACGGTAATGGTCCGGCGCCCGCACCTTCGTCCAACACCTTTGCTTTTCTATACAAGAATGCCCTCATCTCGGCAAAGCTACTCATTCCTTCATTCCCATATTGTTTGGGTCTTGCAGGCGCCGTTTCATTCAATAGGAAATTACCTATTGCGTTCCTTCTATGAACTCATGAAATAAAACAGTTCAAACGAACCATAACATAACTACAAAACATAACTCATAGGCGGAGACATTAGTCCAAATAGCTTCGGCGCCGACACGGCCATTCTGACACGTGCACGTCCACGGGCACTAAAGTCCTTCAACTGTACCAAAATAAATCAGTTACTTAACCGCTCGTTCATCCTGATCAACAAAGAAACAGCAAATCAATCATCGACTTTCACAATTTTGAAGAAAACAAATCAAGCTCTTTAGGTAGTGCATACCTAAATCCTCTTTCAAGTAAAGTACACTGTTCGACTGTTACTATCAAGCTCAACTTCCGATATTCAACTAATCGGGATCAACTACTACACACAGGTCTTCCGATTAAACTGCTAATCGGGATCAACTACTACACACAGGTCTTCCGATTAAACTGCTAATCGGGATCAACTACTACACACAGGTCTTCCGATTAAACTGCTAATCGGGATCAACTACCGGTCTTCCGATTACACTTTTAATCGGGCTCGACTAACTACCAAACAGGTCTTCCGATTAACTCCTAATCGGGTTCAACCACCAAACCGGTCTTCCGATTACACCAGAATCGGGCTCAACACCTTCCGATTAAACTCTGAATCGGGCTCGACACCTTCCGATACACTCAGAATCGACTCATAATAACACATCTGACCAAGTTACAGCTCTAGTCAGGATCGACTCAAAACAGTTCATCTGACCAAGTTTTATACCTTGCCAGGATCAACTAAAAACAATGACAATTCATCTCTACATAATTTGAACAAAGAGCAATTAATCAGACGTTTTTCTCCGCCGATAATTTGAACAAAGAGCAATTAATCAGACGTTTTTCTCCGCCGACACGGAGCCATCTTCCTCCGAGTCAACTAAAATTTTGCCTTGCCCCTAGGGGACACTACTTAACTGATCGGAAGCAAACTTAAATGTTGAAGGGACCTCGGTACCGGCGGTCAAGCTTGATAGCATTCGTTCATTATTTTTACTGAATACAAAATCACTAATCACAAATGACTTTATTTGTGCCTTTCCATCAGTCTTAGAAACTGCATCTCGTGCTAAACGGTCAATATTTTCACTAGCTAGGTGTCTAATTTCATCCAAATTCGAAGGCTCTTCATTGTCAATTAAATAACAAATTTTGTGTCATTCTAAGCGGGGCTAAACCCTGTAACTGAGTGCTTTGTACTGTTCAATGTCAACCGGACCGCACCTAAACTATCTTTCTAGAGTATTAAATGCACTTATATGTTGTAATTGGAACAAAAGCAACGAAAATCAGCACTTGTGAAGCAGTCACCTTGATCACAAATAATTCTACAAGGCCCTGCAAAAACGTAAGTGTGTTCTTTCAAACAATTTAGATACCTACGTTGCAGAACAATAAACTTGCTAATGGCATCAATTGTAACAAAAACGTATTCTTTTTATCGCTTAGTTGTCCAGAAATATCAATATGTACAGTGTGACACGACCGAAATAATTTTTGGTAAGGAATGCATCTGAATTTGAGCTTTTCCTGATTTATTTTTAGATGTCTATGTTACCAAATATTTCTTGGAAGGCTAGCTCTCAGCCGGCCCAACCACCCTTATTACTCTATGTATGAGATCATATTGTCTGTATGTGTTTGCAAAATGCTAACGCAAGCATTCTAAGATTTCCAAGGCATCCTGCACCAAGATTCGAATCGAAATACACGTTCCCACAAATTGCTTATTGAATTAATGCCTTTCACCCAAAATCCCGTAACATCTTACATATCAAACAATTATCCACAAATGTATGAATCAGTCTTGACATTTTCGAAACCAATAAATTTCGTAACTTATGAGAAGTAGGGTCGAATTCATTTGACCGTAGCGCGGCAAATGCTTTGTTTACTTCCGGATCACGTTGAGTCGTCACACTGACCCACTCTTCATACACGACGTTATGAATGACTTTGTTTCCCAAAGCCAATATTGGTGATGTTGCATTTCAAGAAAAATCAGCTAGTTTTATGTGTTTTTCATTGCGATAAACGATAACGAATTCAAAAGCTTGCTATGTAAATAGTAAATTGTTTTACGATTTTCCTCGCAACTGCCTACACAAGCACACGTCTTCCAACAGTAAATGAAAACCTAGCGAAGAAGGAGTAAGAAGGCTAAAAACGAAAAGTATGTGAGGTACGTTAGGAACCGAGATCTGCTCAGAAGGCCTGATGCGTCCGAATACTTATACTACACTTCATTAGTGTAATAGCCGTCAACTTATACTACACTTCATTAGTGTAATAGCCGTCAACGAGCAACAGCTAAAAGGTTTAGCACTTTCTTGAAATTAACATTATCCCGCACAAAGGTCTTTGCTTGATTGTGTCCAACGCTTAACTGGTTGTGACCAAAATTGTCGGATCTGACAACCACTATTAAAATACTAGAAAGTCCTAAATACCACTCGTGCACAAAGCAATACCATTAAGCAAAGCTTCAGCTGATTCGTCAACGATTTACTTAGAATCGTACTGACAACCGTAGGTAAGGTACTCACGAGAACCTTGAAAATGAGAACTGTCAATTGCAAATCGTAAGATATAGTACCGCGAGTGCTAGCTATTGAGGTACCAAATGCTAGGAGCATCTAGCTGATTTCAATTTTAACAAGTACCCTAAAACAGCGGCTATGTTGAGATCAGACTTTTATATGGATGATCATGCAATACGATATCGAAATAAAATCAAAGATTGCAATACATTTAAATAGTGGTATTTTATCAGTGGTAGCGCAGCTATTCGACTCTTTCTCCAGTCATCATTACTGGAAAATTACTTATACAAAAACTTTGGAAACTAAAAGTTCTTTAAGACGAAAGTATTCCACAAAATTTAAATTCTGAATGGAATTGGTTTAAATCGCAAAATCAACATGTGCTATTACCAAAAATTCCGTCAATATAAATCTTTACGGGTTTAGTGACAGTAGTTCAGTGGCATACGGCCCTGTGTGTATATTAGATGAACTAATAGTTATTGAAAATTTTTTTGCACAATTATTGTTCTCAAAATCACTAGTTGGTTTGTTACATGGCGCTACTATATCCAGATTAAATTTATGTGCTGCTGTGCTTCTTACAGAAGAAGTACAGAACATTACAAATTCTATTAATATTTCCTTTCACAAGGTTTTATTTTGGTACGATTCCAGTATAGCTAGCTTTGAACTGGATAAGGCCAACCCTAAACAAATACAACATTTTTGTTTCAAAACCCAAGATTGGTTTTATATTCCGTCTAAAGAGAATCTAGCGGATTTGGTTTCTAGGGATACAAGTGCCCTTTAGTGGCATGGTGCATCATTTCTTACTTTAACTCCAGATCAATGACCAGAACGATTGCACCTTAAATGTAGTAATATGTCTATTTCTGAATTTAAAATAAACGTTGAGTTTAGTTTAAATTATCCTTCAACCATGTTTACTCACTTTTCCTCTTTTAGTAAATTACAGAGCGTTGTTGCCTGGATAATTCGTTTTAAAAATAATTGTCAATTTTCGAAAACTAATCAAAACTATTGCAGATTTCGGAATTGAAAAATGCTCTACACGTTTTAGTGACACTGTGTCAGTCTGAAGCATTTTCTGAGAAAATACCACTGTTAGAAGGTGAGAAACCTTTAAAAAGCACATCGAGCGTTTTATCTCTTAATCCATTCTAGGTAAGGACGGCATTTTAAAAGTAGGAGACAGGATATGAAATTCTGACTGTAATTTTAATTAAAAAAACGTTTACTGTATTGTGGTTCTCAACAGTTATTAGCCGCTATAGGAGAAAGTTACTGGCCTGTATCGGGTAGGACTACAGCTAAGAAAATTACTCATAATTGTTTGATGTTTTTGCGTTACTCCAAGAACCCACGACCCTAAGATGGGCTATAGCTAAACGCTTACAAGCTGACATCCCAGCATTTCCATATGTAGGTATTGATTACGCGGGTCCTTACTGATCAAAGATCGGAAACTTCGTGGCGCGAAGAATATCCAACTTTACCTTTGTTTATATATCTACTTGGTCACCATAGCTGTGTATCTGGATGTAGTCACCGATCTGATTACAAATGCATTATAGCTGTGGTAAAGCGTTTCATTGGACGTAGAGGTATGCCTATTTCAATAATGTGAGCTAACACTACTAATTTTAAAGGCGCCCTAAAAACGAGCTAAAAAGCTTTATAATTTGTTAATAGCCAAAAAAACAAGTGAAGGCATTTCAAGTTTTGTGGCAAATAAATTTCAATGGAATTTCATTGTTCTTAGCAATATTCATTGGGAAAGTGGTATTGAAGGCGTGAAAACTCACTTTAGTGGAGTAGATCTGGCGAAAACAAACGCCAAAAACGAACTCTTTCTTCTCTAAATTTCTTTTTATGATTTCATAGAGTCGGGGTCCCTCTTTTGGAAGATCACTATGGGAGGACTACCGGAGGTGCAAAGGGGGGGGGGGAAGATTACCGTTCAAAGATATGGGGAAACGGGTTTTTCGCGAATAACTCGCTGAGTTTCATCCCTATCGGAACAGTTTATAGAAGATAGAATGAAGGGCGCACAAATTCAAACAAAATGAACTTTGCGTGGTCGAAATCGGTCCAGCGGTTCGCGAGATATTGCGTTTTGAAGGTCGAAAAACTGCGCCCGGAATTTCGCCACGAAGGGAACGCTCCGCGGGCAGTGTTCGCGTTTTTAGCGGAGAAGATATTGACCTAGCGACTTTATTTTTTTCCCTGTTAGGTAATCACAATCACAATAGTTTGTCCAAATTTCAAGTCCCTAAGTCAATTAGGAAGGGAGAGGAAGGGAAAACAATAAAAAAACTTTGATCGGGGCGATCTTTTTTATTTATTGGCCGATCCGGGTCATCCAAACTGGAAAATCTTTGTTAATTTTTTCGCTACAAGATGAGCCGGGGGTGACCCTACCGTGTTCTTACGGGGCTCATTTTTAAGGGAAAAAAATTGCAATCTGTTGAAAAAAAATTGTCTCCTTCTCCACTTCTTCGCCCCGAAAATAAAGAAATAAAATTTTTGAAATCGTAAAATTGCCTGCCATTTTCCTATTTTCGCGAAAATCTTGGTCACCCCAGACTCATCTTGTAGCGAAAAAATTAACAAAGATTTTCCAGTTTAGATGACCCGGATCGGCCAATAAATAAAAAAGTTCACCCCGATCAAATTTTTTTTATTGTTTTCCCTTCTCCACCCCTCCTAATTGACCCAGCGATTTGAAATTTGGACAAACTATTTTGATTGTGATTACCTAACAGGAAAAAAATCAAGTCGCTAGGTCAATATCTTCCCCGCGAAAAACGCGAACACGGCCCGCGGAGGGTTCCCGCCGCGGCGAAATTCCGGGTGCAGTTTTTCGACCTTCAAAACGTAATATCTCGCGGACCGCTGGACCGAGATTGACCAGCCAAAGTTCATTTTGTTTGCATTTGCAAACCCTTTATTTCATCTCCGATAAGCCGCTCCGATCGGGATGAAACTCAGCGAGTTATTCGCGAAAAACCCGCATCCCCATATCTTTAAACGGTAATTTCCCTTTCCTTCGCACCACCGGTAGTTTTCCCATAGTGATCATCTGAAAGAGGGACCCCGACTCTATTAAATCACAAACCAAAATTCGAAAAAAGAGAGTTCGTTTCGAACCCAAATCTGCTCCGCTACTTCTAATAAAAAGAGAAGCAACTTTGAATACATTATCTATTATTTCCTCTATCTATAGACCTTTCCCTTACCAAACCCCTTACTCCAGACCACATCCTAATAGCCAGGCTTCTTTGTACCATTCTTGAGTCTAACCTGTTAGACACCAATGAAAATTAGTTGAGATATCTGCTCATCCAGCCTCCCGTACATTTTTTTGCGTCGGTGGAGTATGCAAGCTGTTCCAGAATATCAACAAAGAACCAAAAGGTCTAAAAGATCGCTCAGCTTATTACAATTGAACCCTTCAGTATTGATAAAAGAGGACAATTTACCTCATCTGCAATGGCTTCTGGGTAGGATGGTCAACATATATGCTTCCCCAGGCGGTATAATTAGATCCGCCACTCTTCGTATTTCCAAGAGCAACCCCATCAAAAGAGGAGTCAACAAATTGTATGTGTTACCGGGAGCGTAAATAGGGGCAATTCCAAGTTGGTATTAGACTATAGTGCTAGCGGACGTCTTTCTAGATTAAGTTGCTGTTTGTTTTGTTCAGTTTTTTTCTTTGCATTTGATATGTGTGTGTTTAGATTTAGTAATTTCCATGTATGTAACGCAATCATTATTTTTTACAAACCTTTTAAGGTGGTCGGTGTGTTAAGGAATCCATTAACTTTTAAATTTGGCGCCGATATTTCCGGAAGACGCTTATGGATTACTCACCCTTTGTAAATTGTATCGCCAGAGGCAATTGTAGCCGGCCAGTTCCGATACATATGTAACTTGTGTTTTGGGCAATTAAAAAACAAAATGTATGTATCAATAATTGTTACGAAGTATTTAAAACAGTGTAGTACTTAAAATTAATGTGTTATTTTTTTCGTCCCGGCCCCTTCTACGAAAACTTCGTAGAACCTGTAGTAAAAACAAAATTTCGAGCCTGCGAATATTTTAACTTTTTGACAAATACCGATATTCAACCTCAGCTGCACGAGCATTTCCACTGCAATAGCCATACACAAAATGCATTTCTGCATAAGTATTTACCTACAGAAATGGGGCTCCATCATTACCACGTTTGAAAAACAATAATTCTAGCTTGAAACACCTTCTGTCATATCAAATTTGCGTTTGTTTGACATATTTCTTGGATGACTTGATTTAATAAAGATAACATAAAGACATTCTTAAAATTTTTGCGTCTATGGTGATAATAATTCCTCACTTATATACGCCAAAATATAGTTAACCGTTAGTTGAAAATTGGGAAGAGTTTTAGGTTTTAGGTCTTTACAATGACGCCAAAGAGATTACTATGCTAGTATTATTATAGAACTGCAATCTTATATTGACAAATAAAAAAATGATTCTTAACAGATGTACAAAATAGAAGCTAAACGCAAAAAGTAAAACTCCGGGGCGGTTCGTCAATGAAATAGCTTACATAGTTCATTATCTAATCAGCTTTGGTTAGAGAAGTGTCCGTCCTACATTCAAGCCTAATAACCCACTAAATATTTTAGAACTTAACAGCAGGTTCAGCCCAGGTTCGACCCATGTTGGAGTTGCCCGAAAGGCCTTAAAGTTGCATTACCCCATTACTAGCCGTTGTGACATTTTTGCTGAGTGTTAGTTTAGTAGCTTAGTTTTCCCCAAAGTTTCCTAGATGTACAAGCCAACGCAATAATTGAAGTTATTGTGGATGGTTACACATTGTTTACAATTCTGTAAATTAATAAGGTAATAGTCATTTACTATACAAGTGGGATAACAGCATCATTAATATACGTGTGTGTAAGCACACAAGTATATTAATGATGCATTATCACACATATATTGTACAAAATGTTATCTACGAATGCCTAAAATTGAGAAAAGTGCATTAAGAGAAATGTTAGATCTGTCATTTTCAAAAATATTTTAGTAGGCAAATGTCATTATGTCATTCATTTGACACTATTTCAGTTGCGTAATGAAGTCATTACACAACTCAGTTGCGTAATGAAGCTATTACATAACTGAATGGTGTAATGAGCTTCATTACCTAACTGAAATAGTGTCAAATGAGTGACGTAATGCGTTACTTATCCCAGTGGAGTAGATAAAATTACATTATTAATAATTGTTATTTATTCCAACAATTTAAAAAAATCACCACAAAATAGTAAACTTTATATAACTATTAGTCTTACATTTGGATTATATTTCAGAATACTCCTGGCACCTACGTTATGTGTACTAAATTTGGTTAAGAGCTTCAGAACTGCCATGTCAATAGCTTCATACGAAGTTCTGATGTATAGTAATTAACACAATCAAGCCGGTAGTCACAGATTTGATTTAATCTTGTAGTGAAGTTTTGCAATGAAACTAATGTGCTTGGAAGGTGTATATGTGGGAGTGGAAGCATGAGAGTTGCTGTTAATATTATATTACCCTTAAGCTATGACACAGATAATATTTTGCTAATTCGAGGCTTGACCGTGTATCGTCTCTAATTAGAAACTTAAATGTTTACAAAATAGACATAATTATAAACGGGATAATTTTATTTTTAATAACTTAAACAAATAATATTAAAGCAATATAATAGGGGATTGCTAACGTTACTCAAATGCTATTAAAAGTTAAATTAATCGTTTAATTATACAGGGTGTTACTTAAGTACGTAGACAAACTTTAAGGGGTGATTCCTTGATCAATTCTAAGATTCTAAGTTTCATTAGAATACCTCTAGCCGTTTTCCAACATTTTGAAAAAAAAAATTTGTTTAAACTTCAACATCCTGTATTTTGAAAACGAAGCCGTTTAGGTCCCATGTTTGTATGAACTTTTTATCTTAGAGTTTTATCTTAAAGTTTGTCTACGTACTTAGTTAACACCCTGTATATTGTAAAGCTAGCTTGAATAAATATTCACATGATATAATTGTAACACGGTCTCGCAGCTTAGAATTTGATACCGTTTAATGTACAGCTGTATATAATATTTTTTCGCTATACCGGGTGCTGACTTGCGCGACGCACCATAGGAATTTGCATAGTAAATTCTTTATATTCAATTATTTGCTCCCCTAATTATTTTAAAGCTAAAGTGTAAATACATTTTTTGTAGAGAAAAAAATACTGCATCCATTCATACTGTTGCTAACAATTTTTAATTTTCCAGAACCGAAGGAATGCAAAAAATCAAACTAGCATTTTTACAAAAATCAGTGATGCCATGGAATTATTGAAACAAGCCAATGCCAACGCAAGTGCGTGCGGGGCGATTATCCAGTCACTGCCGTCAAAAGATTAAACGTATCGTCGTTTTTCTCGTTTTGGTGTAAGTTCTGAACCTCATTATTGCACCGAAAAATTATTTAATAACCTACCTGTAGTCTTAAACTTAAAATGAATCAGTCTATTAATGGTTGTACTGTTTGGAATTTGCCGATACGGATATTTTACAATAAACAAGGAGCTTACTTAACGAACGTCCACCATATTCGTAAAATCATTTTTGTTATGGAACAAGATCTAGGTACCTTAGCGACATTAAGCAGAACATAATTAATAATGAATTATTATAAACGTCAAACATTAATGACAAACAAACAAACAGCACATATTGTCTCGCCGCACGCATTTGCGTTGGCATTGGCTTGTTTCAATAATTCCATGGCATCACTGATTTTTGTGAAAATGCTAGTTTGTTTTTTGCATTCCTTCGGTTCTGGAAAATGAAAAATTGTTAGCAACAGTATGAATGGATGCAGTATTTTTTTCTCTACAAAAAATGTATTTACACTTTAACTCTAAAATAATTAGGGGAGCAAATAATTGAACATAAAGAATTTACTATGCAAATTCCTATGGTGCGTCGCGCAAGTCAGCACCCGGTATATTGAGATGGTCTTAAGCCCTGAATCGCACATCTCGAGCACAGCAAACTAATGAATAGGTCATAAAAGCTCAGAATGGGAGATAGGATTTAATGGCAACAAATAAAATAAAATCAAATTTGAAGTAGTAATCAAATTGACAAAGCAATGCCTGTAATAAGTATTAAATCCGTAACATAAAAGGAAAGGCAGAGTTCTAAACCTAATAGGAATGGGACCACAATATTTAATTAGTTTAGAATATTAAAAGGGGATGGTAAAATGCAAAAGCCAATCCATGTATTAGTAGTTCGATTATGAAAAGGATGGTCACATGCTTGTCGAGGTAAATTGCAAGTCAGAAATCGTTGTATAAATTTCTCTTTGAGCATATTCTTGAAAGGTACAAAAATACAGAAGGTAAACCAGAGTGCAAAGAGCACACAGGAATAAATCTGAAGGCAAATAAAGGTAAGAAAATGAATAATTAACATGCAAGATTATTTGAAAATCCGAACATTAATTGGATGCAGGAGTGGAAAAATGAAATGGACTTTTAGTTGAACTCTGAAGTTTCTTGTGGAAGTGCACGAAAGGAAGAACTGATCAGTGAGAACGTTGTGAAAATGGACGGTTAATAAGTGCGGGACACAGTTATGTGAAAGACAAAATTTTACAAAAGTAATGGACAAATTTAGTAGATAAGCAAAAGTTTGTAAAAAGATTAGATTTAAGGTGTTTAATTGTTGTAAGGATTTTATTTGACTTATTTTATATTGATGTGCAATTGTTTTTGACAATTCGGGGAGACAATTGAATAAAATTTGCTGGTGACAGCTTGAAAAGTGGCTGGTGTTTCAATTTAAAATTTAGTACCTTTACATACAGTTACAGCCTTAAAAATTTACCAGAGTGCTATTTACGTGGTCGTGTTCACGCACAAATGAAGGCAAGAAAATCCAACGCCTAAAGTTAATTTTCAACATCGACACCGATCCCGATCCTGCGGCAGAACTTCGAGGCACCATCTCGACCCATTTGGGGACATCCCGGACCGGTTTTGCAGTTCCAGCGATAGCAGGCGAGCCCTACGAGGACCACATCAACACCGCACATCCGGCATCCGACTCCAAGAGAAGATCTGGGCACATTCTTGCTGGGGCCGAGGTTCGGACGGGCATGCAAAGAAGGTTTCGCAGGTTAGTAGTGAAGCCAATATAAATTATACCAATGTGTACCTGCTGAGAAGCTGCTTAAACGTCGCTGTATAACAGAGCCCAGGCGAATTATTTCCTTGTAAAAATTGAAATTGAAAAATCCAAGTGCAGAAGTGAGGTTAGGATCCTTCCTTGGCTTGGGCCTAAAACAATCAAGGCGCGGTTGTTGCCTGAAAGAAACAAAAGATAGCTACTGACACTACTAGAAAACGGGAAATGATGAATTTACCTGTGAGATTTACTCATTGAGTTGTATTTAATTAACAAAAAACCACCAAACAACAATCACTTGATTGAACTTTCAGAAACGTAATTTCATTTAGATCTGATGTAGCATTTTAGCGGGTATCAGAACTACGTACATGGGCGTACGCTAGAATTTTCAAAAAAGTAATTGGGGACCCACACCTTGTGTTAAGATCTCTGCTTACCTGAGCTAACCATCATTAATTTAATTTACAATTAGATTCTATCTAAAAGTAGGGGCATACGAGCATCAATTCAAGTCAAACATAAAGTAACTCACAATAATTATTCCTGAGCGTTTCATAAATCTGTAATATTTGCTGAACCCAAAAGAAATTTATGTTATCAATGGGAGGCTCTAGCTAAATTTTATTTTAAATATTAATTATATAGTAAAGCCGTATAACCATCACAACAATATAAAACAGCTAAACTATCTTTCCACGTTTCACATAATGTTATGTGTTTTTTTTTATTAATAAAGTATGCTATCGAGCAGCATATTTTGAAATAACTTTTTATCTGAAAGCTTAGTTTTCGTATGTTGATTCGCTTAGAATAAAAGCTTTCATACGTTGATACTAAATTTTGCTTGTTTGTAATGAAGAAGATCTAGACATGCACAGTACCAGGTACCTTAGTCCTACTTAGAATTTTACGAGACTAAGGAGCTCCAATTCTAGCAAGGGATATTTTCTATGCTACACTTCGTAGTAACATCGGACCCACGGCTTACATCATTTCCAAATAATGGAATTCTGTGGAGGCTTTCATCCGCATTTTAATTTTTAAAAAACTCACCGGGACCGAGAATCGAACTCTCGACCCTTAGATCAGTAGTCAAAATATTTAACCACTGAGCTACCGAACCCGGCCAAAAATTCTGTATTACCACCCTTGTTATTTTCTGTTATGCCTTATCAAGCTATCTATTCTGTGTCTCTATAAATAAGAGTTAATTCAAAATGAAAGCTAAGTAAAAAACAAGTTGGAAGATAGCATATAAATTCATAATGTTAGTTCCTCTAACTGCAAACCCTATATCCTTAGGTTTATGAAGCTGATGCACTGTTACTTTAATACATGTGCTTGTTTGTTTGTTTAATAGCGTTAAGTACAGAAGCCGTGTAGCGCAGTTGGTAGAGCGTTAGCCTTGCATTAAGCAAGTTTTCTGTTCGAATTCCACGGTGGGCGGAATTTTTTCGCAGCCTTGGCGATCGGTATCGGGCTCGGTGAGACCATTCACAGCTGGGCACCAAATTAACTATTCTCTACTCGAAACCATAGACCTAGGAGATGGAGTAACAAAGTCAACACATCACCAGCACACACATCTAACACAATGGTTGCTACGCAAGCTCAAAAGACGCGCTCCAACTTTCTAACCCGAAACCGGGGCAAGTTAAGCACTGCATCGCCAGATGCTAGCCTACAAAGCAGGTAAATGATGTTACAGATAATACATACAGACATACACAAATATGGCGGAAATTGTAGAGCCTAAAAAATATTGACAAACTGGAATTGCATTAACTTAAGAAAAAGTTGTAAGATAGATAAGTAACAGCTAGTTTTATTGCAATAAAATAAACTAGTTTAAACTATAGTCTTTTGATCTTAATATTATTATGAATGTGGCTATATAAAGCTATACTTTTTATTAAAATCTTGCCCTTTTAAATTCAATCATAATTCTTTAATAATAATAAATCAAATTCTCTTATCTCAGGTGGTTCCCCAAATCAAGATCTCTATCTATTAATTGAATGTCAATATTACAGTTAATGACGTTTAATGTCAAACTGATTTCTAAATCTCAACAAACCAGTTAAACTGACAACTGTATCTTACATTGACATTTACTACCATTCAAAATTACCTATGTAAGTACTTACTCAACTTTATGTTGTCACTTTTAAAATTGACAGTTATTTAAAATGCTTTGTCAACTTATCTTAACAACCTTAATAGCTGCTTACGCTTTCACTGCAAACATCAACCACCACTGGACCTTATCTTCAATAGTCTGCAGCACTCAATGTACCATTCACTAACAGCAACCCCTTTCATGGTACATGTATCCTTTCAATTTCCTTCACTTCTGTCAAACCAACTGCTTAAATCTCCAATTCCAGTCCTGTCACCTCCTGGATGTCACCGTCGTACGATCACAGCTCCTGCAACCTCCCTATGGTTCTGTTAAGTCATGTAACTACCCTGGCATCAAAATCCTGTCCTGGCTCCTACTGGAAAACACTGTTCCTCACAAATGTTACTGCTCCGTCCAAGTCACAACTGTCGTCCCTCTTAGATGTCTCCACCACACGATTCAAATCCTGGTAAGTTTCCTTCATTTGATAAATTCCAATTCTAACTTTGTTCCATTTATTTGCAGATTCTTTAATGTCTCAAGCAACATACACCAAATATCCAAATCAAATTATAAATTGTAAAATACCTCTTCTAATGTCTTGTACGTATGATTAATTACAAATTCCATTAACTAGTATTAAGTCCTTTATTCCATTTCCAATTACTTGTATCTGTAGCTCTTCTTGTTACACAATATCACAATATTCTTTCCAATTTTTAATATTTCATTTGATCTTCATCTCGGATATTTGTTTTAAGCCTTTTCTTAATTTGTAAGTACAAAAATTACATAAATTAAGGCAGAGATTCGAATTTTTATTCTTTCAAAATTATCATATCTAAAATACGTACATGTTTTTATGAGTTGTTTTATGTAACTAACTTTTTAAACAAAAACTTGTTCTGGTTGGATACTATTCTTACTGCACCCTTACATATTTTAAATTATCCATTATTTACAATTTAACAATTCACATTATCATTATAACACATTTGTCAATCGTTACCTTGACTTGTATTTTATTAAAATTTTACGTAATTATTAAATTAACATATTCAATCAATACCAAAATATCTTCTCTCATTGTCTCAATTAAATTTTTTAATAATGTTTGACATTTTTTAACCTCATTCAAGATTTAATTATATCATTCTTCCAAGCTTATTTGCTTCAAATATTTCTTTATTTAAATTAATTTCACTACCGCATGTATCATAACAATATATTAAATAAAAGCTATTTACAAGAGTGTGAAGTTCAGAGATTGTGAGCTTTACATCTAACATTTTGACAATGTATAAATCACGATTGGCAATTTATTTTCCATTCAATCCTCAAAAATGAAATTTTAGAATGGCTTATACAAACAATTTTTTATCTTATCGAATTACATATTTAAAGCTTTGCACCACGGTAAATTACAATTGAATTTCGCTTAAGCAGCTTTCTCCTAATGTATATTTCTCAGAACTTTGTGCTGGGATCTGTGCACTTTTTAGATATACTGTTTAAATATTTTTTTTATCGTTGACATCGGGACGACTGTGTCCACATTTCCATACTCACCATTGGTATTTCGGTTATTAGAAGACATAAAGCAACGATTAAATGGAGAATGTTTTGCAGAATTTCATATTGGAGATTAATTTATGTTTTTGGTAATATCTCCCCATCGTTGAAAAACTTCTTTTAAAGACTTTCTAACTAACTAAAAATACAATATAGCTGCCATATGAAAAACAAAAGATAGCACTAATAACTTGTAAACAAATGACAATCGGGGATTTCTGTTTACATCAAAGAATTTGTCTTAAAAAAGTGTCTCGACAGTGTAAAACTTTAGAAGAGGCCACATTAGGTGTTATCGAGTTATCGAGTAACATTGAAATCGGCACATTTTTTGGTTTTTTCAAATTATCTTAAAATTTACAAAAGTTAGTGTGAATTTGAAATGAGATTTGTTGAGCGTATTGAATTCTACAAAATAATCTCCGTTTAACCATTGATCTATGTTTTCTAATAACCGAGATACCAATGGTGAGTATCGAAATGTGGACACAGTGTATAAGGGTATTTGGAAGTTTATTATGGGTATAATTAAATCGCTACTGTTAATTCGTTTTATCTATATTTTGGCAAGTACCTTTTGCAATTTTTGTATGGGCGACCATTATTTTGTAAATTTAGGTGTTCGTCTTAATGACGTACATGTTCGAATTTGACAAATATTTTATTGTCAATCAAATAAGACCTAAAACAATCTCCGATTAGGCACTATCTTAAAATTCCTTGAAAAAACCATCAGATTTAGAAAGACTGCATTGCACTGTCTACTATAAGGTACGCTATGAATTTATCACCGCATAATCACTCTTTTTATGATGCGCAAAAATTACGAAACGTAAGTCGAACATTGTGAGAAACGGTGTCTTGCGTTTCATACAATTACTCTCTACCGCATGTAAAAAAGCCATGGCATTTCAAGCCGTGTCGTAACTTGAAGGCACCAAAATGCTTTCTAGACCTGACGGTCTTTAGTGTTTAACACAATTTCAGTTTTTCATCTTACGGTGTACTCTTGTATTCTTTTCAATGGGAAATGTTTCTTTTTAAAACGCAGTTGTAGTAGTAATATATTGCTATGGACACATCTTAGTAGCCTCATATGTAAGATAATAATTATTACTAATTTATATCATAGATGTTAATTGTAAAAATGTCAAGTAAAGGTAATAATTTAGATTTCAGATTTGTCATAAAATAAAGTAGGCCTTGTAAATAATTCATACTATGATATTTTTAGAATAACACTATTTTTATATAAAAACAAATTAAAATCAAAGGAGGCTTGGCATTTTATGCAACTATAAACAAAACTGTAACCAAGAAATGATATTTATGTGCTATTAAATAACCAAGTTTACCAAAGAGTTACGTTATTATTGAGAAAGAGTGCCCAGGGTGATTTGTGGAAGTTTTCCTTGGTAGTGAGCTACCGCAACAGGTAGATATGAGGCATTATTTGGTCCAGTGCAAACCAGAGTATTACAAAGTGATTTTACGGAGGTCCAGCCAGTTTTTATAGTGCGTATACAAAGTGCATAAGCAAACAGTGTACGTGTGGTGCAGCGGAATCCTATAATAAGGCTCCCAGCTTAGGTGAAAGTTGAAATGTTTTATCAGAACTTTAAACAATTTATAATACCAAGTTAGTAATAGGATTTTGGATGTAGCGACTTAACCCTGTAAATATGGAGTCATTTATTAATTATAAAACTTGAGATAGCTAGAGCAGAATTAGCGTCATAATTATTTATTAAACCAACAGAGAAAGCAAATGTATAACACTATATATTTAAATAATAAGGTAAAAGTAAGAGCACATTTTAGTATTTTTCTAATTTATTTTAGCAAATTTAAAAATTTAAATTGCAATTTTGCGTTTTCTAGATTTCACAAACATTTATTTCATGTTCTTCTTGCCCTAAATAACATGTTGTAAAAAGGAGAAAAATAAATAGATAAAAACAATCAGGTTGTCTTAACTAAGTCACCATTATGTTCGTCTAGGTCCAGTCATCAGTGTTGTTGGACATCAACTGGTTAGAGTCGATTGGATGGCATAATTTTTTCTTACATTTTGTTGATTCAGTTTAAGGCTCTTTGAAAACACAACGTACTATTTCAGAAGACGTTAAATAAAAGTTTTTGGCACTGATGTTCTACGAAGTGGTAAGGAAAAGGTTCTAAATTGCATTTTGAAAAACATTTAAAAATTGAAATTCATAGAGTCAGTCAGTCACCCCTGTGCATGTTAATGGCCACAACTGTGCAGAAAACAACTAATATGGGATAAGTAACGAGTACTATGAGTATATGCCATTATTGCAGCTGCCTGTACATGAGGTAAGCGATTTTCTGTTATAGTTCGATACCTACCTATAAACCGCATATATCTCATATTTGCACCAGCAAAATAAGCATATTTTAAAACCTATTTCTGCAATTATTTCATTTTTTCAAATTATGTTACATATCCCCTTGTTGCATAGGGGTCTTGAATTATATTATAGGTTTGTCCATTTCAGGATTTTATTTTTAACTAGCGTTATTATAAACATTATGAACAGTAAATATTTACAACATTCCACTTAAAACTAACTTGCACTAAACAAATGAGGTAATTAAATCTAAAACGGTCATATTCAAAGTACAGTAAAAGTAGATATAACTTTTCGAATCCATTTCAAGTATAGGCAAATATTAATTATGTAGGTAATCCGTTAGTATACACAAAATAACGCTCATCTCAAAACAACAATTATATTAACTTAGGTTTAATTATACCCCTGAAGTAATCCGTTAGCAGTTCCGGGGGGCAACGTTAGTCGTTAGGGGAGAAAAAAATTTAAGGATATATAATCGCCTCGTCTGAGCAAAAGTTTTGATAGATTTTTAAATACTGAAAGAAGAAGCTATAAAAAGCAACATGTAGCCTTTCTTACCTCGAAGGAGCCTGTAACTCATACAGAGCGCGTCTCCAGGTGACGGATTTGGCAACGCTTTTTAGACATACCGGGTAGAAACAAAATAAATATTTTCCGCCCACCAGTAGGCTTGATGGAGGCTAGCATAACCTCAAATACTGATCTGAGGAGATCAGGGGGATTATTATTTATTAGAAGAGCTCAGCCTCAGACTACTACAGGCGTAACAGACGTATTATGATAATGGCTATAACATGGCGATATAGTAGGGCAGATGAATTCATTGTACTATATTTTCTGAGTATTCATGGTAACAATAACTCAAAAAAGAAAGCCTCGGATGCCGGAAACCAGGTAGTGTGTGGTAAGACAGATATTGGAATAAATAAACCCGCAGGGCGACACAGTTAATTGTGGACATGTCAAATGTACAGGGTACAAAACCGCACGCTGTTAAACTATTATTAGAAATTATCTATTAACATATAACAGACATTGCTGGACCCTCTAAAATTAACTGGTGACAGATAATACATACTCGAATTACGATTACACTACATTTCTTCCAGAGAATCAGGACTGAGAGAGACTTAATAGAATCATATTGAAAGTACATTAAAATTGGATGCAACTATTTGAATCTCTTTAAAGCATAAATAAAGTAAAATAAAGCTTGTACAAAAACCGCAATTATATTTTTCGACGACTGACATCGAAAGTAAATTTTTATAGCTCTCTTTTGACAACAGAAAGTTGACGTTCACCCCTCAACTAGCATTTTCAGTATTTTGCCGCTCGCCGAGTGTTTTGGGTTTCCGCGCGAGTAAAATAGGTGGCGCTGTCTGAGCGTTTCCTTGACAACGCTCGTTATTTGTTAAAATAATCGCATTACATGTCAGATACTACGCGAGTAGTTTGAAATGTATTGCTAGTTGATATTTTTAATAAAATGAAATAATATGATTATTTTCGCCTTAATAATATGCTCAGTCGTCGAAAAAATAGTATGTATTGCTATGTACCTTCAGGTATAGTCGTATTAATATGTGTTTAAATTATATTTTTATTGTTGTCAAATTAAGATTTCCCTATTTATGTTTTGAATATCAATAATTGTAATTCGAAATAGCTCCTGAAAATCAGGGGTGGATTCCTTTATCTAGATTGCTTAGTTCTGAAAATTGATGTTCTAATTTATTTAATATCATTCCCAAGTCAAAATAACGTATGTTAACTAAATGTCAAAACAGATTTGAAAATCAAATGACAAATACCAGTTTGATTCATTAGTACACAACACTATTAAAAACACAGTAAGTAATTCTTTGATAACTAATTCACTTTTATAGTCTTTTATTGCATTTTTCTAGTAATTATCTTTCAATTGGTCTCCACAACGTTCTCCACAACCTGCTTCTCTCTGCCTACTGATATAACCCCTCACGCATTTCCTGCAATGAAAAGGCCCCTCTTACAGACAAAACGTATCCAACTGTCCAGAATCAGCAACTCAAACCTTCGCACAGCATGCAGCCAACAGACCAAATCTGCAGGCACCTATTTCCTTTACTGCCTCTGCTAAATTCCTGAAACGTGCCCTCTTAACTGATGGTCCTTCTCTGGAACTCTCCCTTATCACTAAACAGCTTGACGTAATCCAATTCAATTAATGTCTGATGTTAAATGTAATTTTCCAATAAACTTGACTTTACATTCTTTTCCAGTTGTTCACATTTGTAGATAAATTCTGCTTGCTATTAGTTTTAACCACATACTTGTACTCATCTTTAGTTTTATATCTTTTATTCTTCTTATAGGTTGAAATTTTTTTATATACTTCACCACGCAAATTTTATGATTACCCTTTTGTTATCCAGTTTTATTAATAAAATAGGGTTTATTTTTAATATTTTAATAATTTTTCACAATTGGTTATTTCTAATAATGGAAAAAAGTTCTTAACGATCACATATTTTTACTTTCTACACTCTATCTTATATGAATTTGATTTACACCTCTTGGTGACTAACAGCTTCAGGTGGATGAGTCGATAAAACAAAGGGCACTTCTTTGCTCTGGGGCTGAGAAATCGACCCCAAAGACGGAAGAACTGCAGACAGTGAACGGCATAGGAATGCGGAAGACAAGGAGAAATCACCGCATTGAAGATCTTAAGGATATTCTCTAGTATCACCATGAAAAGGCTGTGTTCAACACTAAAATGACCGGAGTTTCAAGTCCCCCGATCGGATCTCCGGGGGGGCGGGGGGGCGGGGCGGTTATGAACGAAGTCAAGAAATCGAAAAACAATATCGGACAGTAGAAATAAACATGAAAATAGGTACGTGGAATGTAAAGACAATGGCGCAAGCTGGAAAAATTAACAATGCTATTCAAGAAATGGAACGATTGAATATCAAAATCATGGGAATAAGCGAAATGAGATGGCCTGGTACAGGTTACTGGGATATACACAAACATCGAGTATATTACTCAGGCACATAAAATGAGCAATACCAACATGACGTAAGAATTATAGTGTGTAAATCAGTCACAGAAAGCGTAACAAACTGTCAAAAAGAATCATGCTTCTACAAATACAAGCTAAACCTACACGAATAAACATTATTCAAATATACGACTCAACAACAGACCACACAGACGAAGAAATGGAACAGTTCTACTCCCATATCGCAGACATACTAAAAGCCTGCCAAAACAAGACCTAAATATACTAATGGGGGATTTCAATTCAAAAATCGGAAAAGGTCGGGAAGCTGATTTAATAGCACGGGTTGGGAGAAAGGAATGAACGTGGAAACCAACTAAGCATATTTTCAGGAGAACAAGACTTAGCAATAATGAATACATTTTTCACACTCCCACCAAGAAGACTTTATAAGCCGTTCACGACCTTTTTGGGACAGAGTTGGCTATAATTTTTTCTTTTCATATAGAACTAACTGATTCGGTGATGTAGCGGATGCAATTTTTTTTTCTGTCAGTGTATGTTCGACATTTTCTTGCCACCACATTGCCAGATTTATTATTTTAATATTCGTTAGAAAATAAATGATTTATAAAATGTGTAAAAATAATTTTAATTTAAGGAAAAGTCAAAATGCCCAAATATAATTTTGTTACAACAAAAAATTTCCATTAAACAATGCTACTTCCAATTTAAAAAGGACAGACCAAATTTAAAAGAACGCGAGTCGATGTGGAGACTAGAGAATATCCGGCAACAATATACCTATTCAGAAAATATAACCTTAAACTGAAAACAACCTAACCTAACACAAAAAGTGTTAATTTCCATTAGGGAGTTTAGTTGCAACAGAGGTTCTGCCAACAAAATTACTAGATGGTCATAGCCTCACCTGACCCAAAAAGATCGTGAACGGCTTATATACGTGGAAATCGCCTAAAGACTTACCGGTAAACGCAAAATAACAGCAGGAGAAAACACCTCGTCACCAAGACCAAGCCCATATCAGGCAGGGTGATCTACGTCATACTCAAATTGAACCACATGTTTAGCATCCAGATCATTTGTGCGTACGCACCTACTTCCACCTCGACCGATGAAGAAGTAGCACAGTTCTACGAGGATCTGTCAACGGTAAAGAACACAGAAAACACCCACTTCTCCATAATACTCGGCGATTTTAATGCCAAGATAGGAGCGAAGTCTACCACGGACCCCCCATTTATTGGGAATTTTGGACTTGGAACGCGAAACCAGAGGGGACAAACAATGATAAACTTCCTCAACAAAGAACGTGTCTACTGCACAAACACCTTTTACAAGAAAAATTCGAAAAGAAAGTGGACCTGGGGAAGCCCCGATGGCACAACCAAGAACGAAATAGATTACATCCTCACATCAAACAACCGAATGTGTTCAGATGTATCGGTCATAAATCACTTCAATACGGGCAGTGGCCATAGACTCGTCAGAGCCAGGATACACATCAATACACAACTCGAGAGAAAACTTCGGGTGGAAAAGAAGAATCGCCCCACCATAAACTAGCTGAGAAAAAAAGAAGGAGAGTTCAACCGATGCATAGACAAGAAGCTACAACCAACAGAAGTTTTGCGAGAAATGGAATTGAACGAGCTGTCAACCAAAATTACCAACAGTATTCCAACAGCAGTAAAGAAAGTCAGTGTAGTTCAAAAACGGCCAAATCCGAAATTTAGCCTTGAAACAGAGCAACTTATAGATGAGCGAAATAACACCGACAAAGACTCAACCAGATACAAAGACCTCAACAAAAAAGTGAAAAAGGTCATCAGAAGGGACCAGAGCGCAAAACACAAGATTGATCGAGGAAACAATAAGAAGAAATACGAACATGAGAGTCCTTCGTTCCAGTCAATCCAGGGGCAAGCTGATCATCCACAAAATAAAGAATGTCCAAGGAGAAGTTGTCAGTGAAAGAGACAAGATTGCAGAAACGGTCGAAAACTTTTATCTGAAGCTTTATAGCCAATCAGTGACAGACCCGCAAGACGAATCACGAAAATCAATCTTGAACGTGGGTTGCAGAAGAATTGGAGCCCATCGATACGAGCTAACTGGAGGCAGCTATGAAACAACTAAAAAATTGTAAGGCTCCAGGAGAAGATCAGATCACGAGCGAGATGTTGAAAATTGGAGGAGAGACACTCAAAGAAGCACTCCTAATTCTGCTAAATAAATGCCTCGAAGGGGGAAGGATTCCAGATTCCTGGAAGAATGCAGAACTGATTCTCCTCTACAAAAAAGGTGATAACACTAGCATGGAGAACTATAGGCCCATCAGTCTGCTATCTATCTTCTACAAGCTGTTAATGAAAATCGTAACGAATCGCCTGAGCCAGAAATTCGACTTCAACCAGCCAGTCGAACAGGCAGGGTTCAGAAAGGGTTTCAGCACAACTGGCCATATTCAAGCAGTACGCACGCTGATAGAGAAATGTACGGAATACAACGTCCCACTTCACATGGCCTTCATAGACTACCAGAAAGCGTTTGACTCGATCGAGACCTGGACAGTGATGAAAGCGATGTCCAATGCCCGCATTGATTCCAGATATACCAACCTGATTCGCTACATTTACGAGAACGCCACCTTACATGTAAGAATCGATGAAGACTGGACCACTGGAAAGGTTCCCGTGAGAAGGGGAGTCAGGCAGGGGGACACAATTTCGCCGAAATTGTTTACCTTGGCTTTAGAGGACGTGTTCAAGAGTCTATCTTGGGAACAGAAAGGCGTCAGCATAGACGGAAAGCGTCTCAATCACCTCCACTTTGCGGATGATATCGTCCTTTTTAGCCACCCCTAGAGGTGGTCAGTGAATACAATTATCTGGGACATAGCGTCCAACTTGGAAAATATAACCAAACAGCAGAGATCACCCGGCGAATTGGTCTCACCTGGATGGCATTCGGGAACCTCAGCTACATCCTCCGTCAACCAACCGTTCCTACAAACCTAAAAATCTGGTGTGATACACTCACACAACTTCCTTTTACAGTAATCTTATAATTAGTCAAAAATTTCATTTTTAATTTTTAACCATTTGTTAAAAATTTTCAAAAATGACAAATTCTACAAAAACGGTACAAAATCGAGTGTTAGTTGAAGAGACAAATTTTCTCTAGAATTTTAAGGTAAATTCAAAAATGTAATAATATACCGGGTGTTTTATTTAAAATAGGAGTTAATAAAAAAAATAGAAAAAAAAAACAAAAGAAACCCACTTTAGAAGTATTCAACTGGAAAATCACCTATCTCACATCAATACACATTAAAAATGTATGAAAAATGTAAAGTTTAAAAAAAATCGTTAGAGCCGTTTTTGAAAAAATCGAAAAAAACTGAAAAATCACAAGAGTAAACACCTACTTCCGGTTATGCGATTTTCTTAAAAAGCTTGCTGTCTCATCTACATAGTACACAAAACTTATATATAAAGTTTCAATGCCATACCTCTTTTCGTTTTTGAGATATTCTGTTCACAGACAGACACACAGACACACAGACAGACAGACAGACAGACAGACCAATGAAAAAAAATATGTTTTTTGAGATCAGGGGACTCTAAAACGTGAAGATCTGTTGAAAACTCAATTTCGAATTTTTGGGGTGAATCCAATACTTCCTTTATAGTAGTAAAAGGAAGTAAAAAGGAAGGTCTACGAAGCATGCGTCCTGCCAGTAGCGACATATAGACTGGAAACAATGACACCCACAGCAAGGAGCCCCAATCGTCTCCGAGTTTGTCAAAGAGAGATGGAGAGAGCAATGCTTAGGGTGATCCTGAGAGGCATGGTACGGAATGAGGACATTAGAAGAAGAACAGGAGTCTGCGACATCATCGAGCGGGTAGCGAGACTGAAGTGGCGTTGGGCGGGCCACGTGGCCAGAAACAACTCCAAATGGACCACAGCCCTGATGCAATGGAGACTAAGGGAAACGAAGAGAAGTGTCGGACGCCCGCAGGCGAGGTGGAGAGACGACATCCAACGACATGGTCGAAAGAACTGGATCCAGACCGCCCAGCAAAGATCGACGTGGAAATCATTGGAAGAGGCCTATGTCCAGGAGTGGACGTCTAGTGGCTAAAGAAGAAGAAGAAGAAGAAGCAAAAGATACAGAAACAGTTGCACCTGCGTAAAAACATATCCAGGTGTAGATATACAATCAGACCACACCCAATTAGTGAAAAACTAAATTAATGATCATCAGTAAAAATCATATTCCCAGATGTCAACTCATGATAAACCATACACCTATTCTCACAAGAAATAAGGAATCGCATAGAAAAGGCTAGAGCCGTGTTCAACAAAATGAGTACCATCTTCAAAAGCCACGATTTGACAATCAATTCAAAGTTGAGATTTCTGAGATGCTACGTCTTCCCATCCTTCTTTACGGTGTAGAGTCATGGACCTTGGCAAGAACAACAGAGAAAAAACTGGAGGCATTTGAAATGTGGCTCTATCGAAGGATGTGGAGAGTGTCATGGATAAAGAGAGTAACGAATGACGAAATTCTACAAAGAATTAAAAAAGAAAAGGAAATACTGACTACAATAAAATCAAGAAAACTCCAGTACCTAGGACACATTATGCGGAATGAAAACAGATTCCAACTACTTCAAGTTATACTACAAGGAAAAGTACAAGGCAGAAGAGGTCCGGGTAGAAGAAGGATTTCACGGCTTAAAAACCTAAGAACACGGTTTTCTATGACTAAAACTCAGTTATTTAAGATAGCAGTCAACAAAATCATCATAGCCCAAATGGTTGCCAACATCCGGAACGGATAGGAACCACAAGAAGAAGATGAATTTTAAATTCGTATACTGGTTTTGTGAATAATCTTCAAAATACGTGGGTGGGCTGAAAAGTAATGCACACATGTTTGTATAACGCGAAGGCGGAGACGCTCATGGTTGTATTCGGAAGCTACATCCTTCCTTTATGCGCTTGCCACGTTTGAAGGAGTTTCGTTCCCCAGTTCGTTTTTTAGTAGCGGAAGTATGGAGACGTTTTCTCGTGCTATGTCAACGCGACTTAAACAGCGCGCGGTTAAAAAAATTTTAACTGCTGAAAACGTGATTCCTACTGAGATACATCGCCGTTTAATGGGAGTTTATAGTGACAATACTGTTGATAGGACTACTGTGAATCGATGGGTAATAACATTTCGTGGAAAAACGCAGCGAACGTCCGATCACTGCCACAGACGATGAACATCGCAAACGCGTTGACTATTTGATCAAAAACGACCGGAAAATTACTCAAAAGCGCATCACAAACCGCCTTACATAAAAGGTAGATCTAACAGTTTAAATAAAGCCTATCCCGAAACAGCAATTATATGAACTGTATTTAGTTGAGCAACAATTTTGATAATTTAATAACATACCTACTGGAGAATTAAGCTATAAACTGCAACATGTAGCCTTCACATGATCATATTTTATGCGCTTCTACACTGCAACTTTATAGCTGTGCTAGAGATCATAAAATGACAGTGCTGTTTCCTCAAATTTTCAAATAGCTCCCTGGACACTGTACACATTCTAATTAAAAACTTAGACGAGGATAAAGTTAAAAACCACTTGCTATTTTACGATAACTGTCGAACTAGTGTATTAGTATTAGCATTATCATTATACATTAGAAAAGTGCTTTAGTCTATAAAAAGCTATCACTAGTTGCAGTGGAAGTTTTAGGATCCACTCATTTTAAAATGCTATTAAAAATTACTCAGAAACTTTTATAATATATTATCAAAGTTACTAAACTGTCATTCCAAAAACATTTATTTTTAGAACGGCAATGAGCTACAAATTTAATTATGTTTTTATAAAGCTAATAGCTGAGGAAATGAGGAAAATAATACACTAAACCTTGCAAAGGCATTGTAGCCAGATACAAACTGTAGTTTAATTCTCAAGAATGAAAGCAGCAGTAGTACGATACGCAACTATCTCATTCATAAACTTCTTATAAACTTTACCAGGGTTGTGCTTTGTACGTTATTAAAATGATCGCATTTTATAGCATTCGTCTGCAAAGTTTGTAAAATAGAATTGCGCTCTTGTCGCCGCCAGATAAGAATCGCAGACTTGGAGAAAATTCGTCGAAATATGATCCTAAAATGAATGAAAACACTTCGAAGCATTTCTTAGTGCATTAGAATAAGTACTTCAGGGAGAAGAGAATCGGGAGAAAGAGGGAGGTTTAGAGAAAACTTCCTTAAACAGAATTTTGAAAGGAATTTTTTAAGGAACATGCGCGGATATCGTTTAGATAAAAATTGGTAAATCAATTGAATTTGTTATAGGAACTATGGCACCTATCAGGTTTACCATTATAATACATACTTAATGTGCAATCATTAATGTGTTGCTAAGTTAAAACGTTCTCTCTTTTTATTTTACAGTGAATTTATCAATTTAGTTAGAAAGCTAAGACATTGGCTAGTAAATCTAAGTCACCCACCTATTTCCCTTACAAATTTTGTACTTTCTCAGCAATAGCTCTTTCAATTTGTTCAACTTATTTCATTCCGCCAATAACATGGTTCGTCGATTCTGACCTTCACCATAGTGACTATTTTCCTATTCATATAAATTTTGTAAAATTGCAATAAATTATCTCATACTTACCTGAAACGGTTTAATGGCAGTGTAGTATTTCTTTACTTGTATAGCAGAAATTATTTGTTTGTTTTTCTGCTAATACCAAGAAATGTGTATTTTATTTAATAAATAAATAATTATTAAATCCACCATATCTTAATTTAATTTAAATCAAGAATGCACAGATTGCCTAGTGATAGAATTACATTTATAATATGTTTAAATCTTACTAGCATTACTTGTTGTCCATGCCTGTGGTACGAAATTTATAAACAACTCCATAACAGCTAGGTGACTATGAGCGTGTATTATACTAATTCGTAACGTCCGCTAGTTAAATAAAAAGGCCGTCGAAACGACTTTTTAAAAAACACTTTTATTTTACAACGGCAATGCTACACATTGGAGCTCAAAGACACAGTCAGACAATTTCTTACATCTAACATGTGAGCTAGGAACTAGGTAACTAGAAGCTAGTTACTAGTACACTTGTAATCTAGGAACTAAAGATAAAATATCATGCACTAGCTTATACCGTGTGTCCATAGGAGTACGCACCATAGAGATAAGATAATCCTAATAGAATATAAATACCAACCAGTGCTGTGACCACCGTCCCTTTTCTTGTACCATTTATAACAATATTGTTTCATACAGTGGCGAGTCAGAAGCCAGAAAATAATGTTTTAGCGTGCCGGCGATCACAGCATTAGCCGATCTTTCTATTCTATTAGGTTATCCCTATGGTGCGTCCTCCTGTGGACACACGGTATAGCATTTCTAATCAACTAAGATAAGCTTATCGTCCGAGGATGCACACGAGACAGGATGCGGGTGCATACAAGGTTATAGAGTCAGTAACAATAGCTTCCTTGTTCTTCAAGGTTGCAAGGTAAGCATTCTTTAGACAATAAAAGATCTGTTCCATACAATGTAACTCGCTTATTGTTCCCTTAAAATTTCTGACCAATCACTTACTTCGATAAGTAACATAGCAATTATAGTTGATCATCTTATAAAAGCTCCCTTGTCCATTACTTAAATTATTAATCAGAAACACTAGTAAGACATCACATTTTGTATACGCCAAGGGAATTACTTGATGTTTATTGCCTCGGTCGAGTTACAGACCCGCAAGGTTCTTCGGCCCTTGGGTTTGCCGCCCGTGGACGGCCATCTGAATAGTGCTCTTGGTACATAAATAATTATTGCAACTATCATTTATGTTAAGTAATATATCTATCAGTAACAGGTGAATATACAGCAATAACGCCTGAGCTATATTCAAGTGATGTGTACCTTTATAGGATTCTGATGTATGGAGAATGTAAAAAAACTCTCGTAAAGCGACGTTATGATTGTTATTGTTTGACAATTATTGTATTTAATATCTTTACTTCCAAATATAATACACATTCTTTGGTATTGGCAAAGAGAAAAAGAAATTCGCTATAAGGTACACTTAAATATTTCCATATTCCCATTTATAAATCGTTAATTAATACCACTTTCGATGTTACCAGTAATGCTATAACAAGTTTTACGATATTTTAGAAATATTCCCATATGAGATATTATCAAATGATACACGGTGCAAAGCAACACATATTTTTATTTGAAAACAAAATTAACGCACGGCTGCAAGTGCCCAAGCCAGACAACTTGGAAATACAAGTGACCCAGTGCCAATGACCGAGTACGTAAGTAAGCTAATGGATCGAATGAATGAGCGAGTGCTGCGCTTTTTTGTTACTCGCGTCTGGTTTGCGGGTGGTTACTTGAAATGCCTTGGAATAGGGTTTGGCAGTTATCTGTTTCAGACCAGGAACCCTTGCAGTTCGCAGATGGCGTAATTCCGTCGGTTATTGCATTGACGTCTTTTGTAGATTCTAGAAGGATTGTGTAAATATCTTCTGTGACATCCTGGATTCCCTGGAGTTTACAGATGCTGTAAGTTTAACAGAATCCGGGTTTTGATTTACTAGTCATTTTTTTAAGTCGCGAAAGTAATATGTCAGTTCGAAACGCACGTAACTTAATTTATGATGTATGACACTTAATTGCGTATCGCTTATTTTTTCAATTCGAACACCCGCTGATTGTACTTTGGTTTTCTTATTAAGGGTTTATTATTGATTTCATTGATAAAATGGCTACTATTATTAGTTGCTAGAGACACTTAGGACATATTTTTTTCAAGTCACAGCCTTCTATCGTATAAAATAAAAGTTGTTTAAAAAAAGAAAAATTTGGCGAGGCTAGTTTATTTAATTTGACTTGTAGATTCCGAAAAACAAAATATACAGGGTGATCCATTTAAAAAATTAGTTGGTATCATTTACGGTGAAACCGAAAGTCGGCCATTTTGATTATACTCATTGGTCAATCAGAAATTATATCTAGCATCTTTATATAAAATTTTATCTAAATCGATTCATAAATAAAGAAGATATAACCATGGCCCTGTTCTTATTGTCACCCGATATATTGATATGAACACATTTTAAGCCTCTATGATTATAACAGCAATTGATAACATTTTAAGCATATCAAACATTATTTTTAAAATGTTTCAGAAACCTGCTAGATTAATTTTTGTAAATAATGTACTTTAGCATAGGCCTTCATAACAATTTGTAAAAAAACAGTATCAAAAATAGTGTTAGCTTTGATTTGAACAAAATGTAAGCAGAGCAGGCTTGGAAACAATGTAAAACAATGTAAGATCGAAGACAAACAATTGGGAAAAGAAAGCCAAGCTGAAAGATATTAATTTGACTACTCCAATAAATTGTTCTTAAATTGTGAATAAATACGCTTTTTCCAATTCAGTGAGTCTTAAAATTGATTGTATATCCTGTAGGTATGCTGTAGTGGAGTGCATTGATTCGTAGCACCTCTGCAGAAGTGTTTGATCTGTGCAAGTGTTCGGTGGCTGTTTGGGAGATCATCATCAAACTAATTGGAGCCCCTGTCAGCTGGAGGTAGGCAAAAAGCAGTGGAGCCCTAGGTGTGGACACCGGCGTGAGGTGGAAGCAGTTTTTTGGTGTCGCAGCGGTCAAGCTACAGGAGACGTTCTGCGACGGCATTCAGCGGCTTGGATTAGCAGGCCAACGGAGAAAGACGAAACTAAGCATCGTGTAACTTGCTAAGAAATCAAGTTAAACCCTAATTTTGATTCCAAAAGCAACAGAAAGGTTAGAAAACTACCCTAAAAAACATGATTTAGTGAATTTTTGGGTGGCGTCGGTTTAATGACCACTTCCGGTAAAACCGTCCTTTGAGTGCGTTTTGTTTGTAAGGTGTATTTACTTACGGCAATTGTTATCAACTATGTGACCCTTTAATTACGTAATCACAGATAATTGTCGAGTATAACGAACTTGTTTTTTTCGAATTGCGGGGTTGGAACACCATATTTAAATTAATTTTTCTTTTAGCTAATAATATCCTGTATGGTAGCTATCTGATTAGTTAAATTGCCATTACTCAAAGTATTTACTTTACTTTAAAATTATTAAAGATAATTGCACGATAATTGATTTGATAGCAAATGTACCATGTAATCAAAAATAAATTCCATACGGGTTGGTCATGGAAAGCAAACCTAATGTCAACAGCAAGCTTTAGAGATAGCAAACTTTAAAATTTACACAGCACATTATAATATAAACTTATGACAACAACAACAATGACAGTTAATGAATTCTAAATCTTGCTGTTTACATTACTTTAAGTTTCCATATACAACTCAAAATCATACTTGCTAAGATGTAGAGACCCGATCCATATGAAATTTATTGAACTAATTTATTTGATTTTAAATAAATAATAATACATAGCAGTGTATTAACAATGCATTAAAGAATAATTTAAAATAATTAATAAACTGATACATCAAGCCTTAAAAAACAGTAACATATAGTATTAGAATGTTGATTTTTATTTATAATGGTTTAAATAAGTAAGTGTGAAGAAATAGCAGAAAAGTGATTGAAATGTGGACCAAAAATTACGACATAAACGAACACGCGTTACTTGAGATTTTGTCAGGTTTATCCATTTTACAATCGAATTAACTTACCTCTGCTGTATAGAGCTGAAAGGCCGCGTTGCGTTATTTTCAAAGCAAACATTTTAAATTTTGCGGAAAATGCGCAGCCCCTTCAGCCGTAACTTTATTTTTTGAAATAATACAATTAGCCGCAGCCGAAAACAATTTTCTGGGAGCTGCCCTTTCGGTTTCGAGCACCTTCATGAAAATTCTATCATGTGGGCACAGGGTGACAGATGAATAACTAGATTGGGTTTTTTCAGGCCGACTTTTCAGATTGCGGGCAATCCATCAAAGTCTCAAGAGGTCAATATTTTGCAAATGCGTTTTCCATACGTCAGTGGCGTGTTTGACAAGCCGTAAAAATTCAAATCGCACACAGGGCGAATTCATCTTGCTTAAAATATCAGCTGATGCTTCATAATTGCCAAACAAATTCCTATTTTTGGCGACCGTGTCCGCCAATGCTCGCGTTCAACGACGGTGATTAATGAGAGCCGCTGAAACGCTGACAATCTAATCTCGAATATTTCACTTGTTAAGAGTTTGCTGCAGTGATTGCAGCATAATTAATGAGGAAAGTGCTTTGCGAAAGTAAATGCGGATATAAGCACCTGCTTGGGCAGATAATGCGCCACTTTCGCGATGTTGCAGCGCCGCAGCAATTTTCCCCAGTCACAGGATGAACATACATCATCTCTGATTTTTCATTTTATTCGACAAGCGTTATTACGTAAGTAATATGTATTAGCCTGGCACTGCTATCACGTGTGTGTCCCCGGTCGGGCTTTCATTAATCTTTTTTCGAGAGTCCTAATTGTCTTTTCAGCCATTAAAGCTGCTTGAATGACAGCTCAGAAAAAAGGGTAACAGCTATTGCGAATATTGGAGCGTGCCAGTTGTTTTTTGAATGATTTTTCATGCTTTCAACTTTCAGTTAAATCTGTTCTTGGTGCACAAATGTCATTTTATTGTCCCTTTGTATCTTATATTAATCATATCCGTCAGAAATAAGAGCAGAATTTCCTGAAGTGTAATGGTATGGCTGGAGTTTTTTACTTTAATTTCCCCCAAATGGTACGGTTTTTCCTCTAGAAGATGTACCAGACAATTTATTGACACGTTAACTTTTTTAAGCTGTTAATTTTATTTTTTTTTACATTTCGCTGCGTATGTAGCTTTTACAGAAATACCTACTTAAGAAGTATTTAAAAATACAATAAAATATAATAATTTAAAATAAGATAAGTGACGATAACATTTTCACACAATTGCTTGCGGTATCACTCAAAATCGGGAAAGTAACTCACATAAGATCCCTGCCCTGCCCGTAACAAGAAGTGTCGGCTAGAATCAGTAAAGCAAGGGGTGGTTCAACACAAGATAACACATCGGTAACGGCTTAATGGACGGTAAACAGGTCTTAATTGATTGAGCGCCACTCAATTCCATCAATATAAACGAGAATGCAAAGGTAAGCCCTCTGAGGAACGAGGAAGCAACATTACATCTGGAATATAAATACAAGGGCATGCTCATCAGGCGGTAACCCACTGCGCACTGGCTCCACATGACGTCACATTCGTAAAGTCTCGGGCATGATTATCATGGTCTCGGGTATAACAGGAGGGCTTCGGCATGTTTGACGATGGCTTGCACGCATTGCAAGTCGATAACCCTAACCTTATAACCTGAAATGCGTGCGAGTGCGACTGCAAATACATACATAGCATGTATTTATATCCTGATACATAGTACAGCGAATAGTGAATAGTTTCCTCAGATTATTAAACACCATTAACCACGGCAAAAAAACTACGAGCGCGTGTAAGAATGGGAGCTTGAAGTGTAAAGGGCTGCAGGAATAACACCGGGAAGGATAGAAAAGTGAGTTACTTCAGATTTCCAAAGAATGAAGTAATTTCTCAACAATGACTTGTAGTATGCAAAGAAAAGACAAATGCATCTACATCAAGTAAATGAAATTCTTGTTTCTGTGCCGTTTTGAAATCGCAAACAGAACAGCTGTACGGTTTCTCTCCTGTGTGGATTCTTGCATGTCCAACTAAATCGCGTTTTCGTGCAGTTTTATAATCACAAATGGAACAACTATACGGTTTCTCCTCTGTGTGAGTTTGTATATGTACACTTAAATAGCTTTTTCGTGCAGTTTTATAATCACAAATAGAACAACTATAAGGTTTTTCTTCTGTGTGGGTTTTTATATGTAAGACTAATAGACAATTTAAAACCTCGTAGTATTCACACGAAAAATAGCATTTATTACAGTTGCGTACGATTTCCCTCCATTTCACCATTAACTTGACCCTTACAAATGCAAAATACGATTTTTCCGGGAGACTTTTAAAACGTAACTTTCAAATTGCCACCTATTGATGACGTAGTCTGCTGCCCGCTTTCCATTGGTCGTTGAGAAAAGCTGCGCTTGAGCATACCCTTGTATTTATATAATGGAAAAAGGCAAAAGTCAAACGGAGTATGGTATGTGTGCAGCCTAGGGACTCCCCGAAACTGGTAACCAGAGCGCCCTGACCTACCTTTGACGCTCACAACTCCGTACAGGCTACGATTTACATTAATTTTTCACTGCAGACTGCTTAACCTGAAAATCGGCATGCAACACACACAAAGAAAATACAAGGTAGTACATAACAAACCGGTCTAGTGGTCTGACATAAAGAAAATATAGTTTGGTACAGATAATACACGAAATGTGTTAGCTGGCATTGGTTAGTACAAGTTCAATTATTGGTATAAATGAGGACGTAATAACTAGGTACTGCCTTACAAATATGACTATGGCGTTACTGAGTACGCGAAAAATAATTACTGCCATACAAACTATCATTCTTGGCGTAATGAATGGGCGCGTAATGAGATAGCGGTTAATACATGGTATACACACTAGCTTACAGCTTCACCTGGCTAGATGCGGCAGGAATGGCTCCGGCAGGCGGCACAGCAGGCCACAATGCTCCAGAGGTTGTAGGCGGTTAGATGACTCCTCCCCAAGGATTTCTTCGCAGAACTGCCAAGCGGCCAAAGGGGCAACAGAGCTCACATGAAAAATGTGACCAAAGACACGTTTTCGGTTGGTTTGGATCCACCCACACACAGTAGTGGTAATTTGCCTGCACGGCGGCGATAATTCGAGAGGGTTTTGCCAAAAGAAAACGGGGCATCAAGTATGACGACTCGGGTCATATCTCCTCCAGACGCCTCCTCCCATGACCAAAGCCGTGGGGGCGGCGAAAAGCCATACTCTAAAAACGAGGTCCGAGACCAACGGCCAACAGCTGACTCCAACAACTCCAACACAACCGCGCCACCCAGCCGAAAAGCAAAACTGGAGGGGAGACTCCTGCAACGCAGACAGACAGAATGAAATCGAGCGAAAAACACTCATAACCTTTCTCTTGCTCTCATAGCCTGGCCTTTTAAATTCACTATAGAAAACGCGCTGAAATAGAAGCTCGCGACGACTACGAGGCGATAACAGTACACTTGTTCAGCCAGACGGCCCAAGGCCAGAACGCAGTCGTGTGACGGCTTGAAATCAAAACCTGCATAAAATTCGATACACACTTAAATGTAAACAGAAAAATATTAAAAATCTCATATACACACGGGGTCGTAATTCAGAAAAATGGGCAAATAACTCATAATATGCATAATCTAAAAATGTCCTAACAACATTTTTTATAAAACAGTTACTAGATAAAACTATCTAATATGGGTGTGATCTATTTTGAAAAGGAATTGATTTATAGCTATGAACTAGAACTCACTAGAACTACACAAATTGACAGATAATATAAACATTTTTAAGAACGACATTTTTAATTTTCTATCAGCTTAGATTTATACTAAAAATTGAAAACGAACCTTTATCTAATTTAATCATGAGTGCTGTTTAGTTTATCAATATCAGTTTAAGAATCAATCAGGTTTGAGGTTTTTTGTCTCAATGCATTGTATAAAAATCTGGAGAGGGTTTGTAATGTTGAATTTTCCGTACCGTTTCATACTCTACTTGAATGAATTTAATTTTACCTTTTATTGCTAGTTAACTCAGTCGTAGAAGCACAAGACCCGCTCTTACCGCAGTGCTGCTAAGAGAAATATCACTATAGAGAGTTTAGGCCTGCCCACTGCCACCTATAATGCTGTAATTATACATGCAAATCATGCCAGAACTGAGATCCAAACAGTTTACATGAAAATACATATACTCTATAAAAGAAAATACATAAAAAGAATACACAATGGTAATATACAGAAAACAATTGAATGAAGGAAAATATTTCAAAAAAATGGTCGAGCTGGGTATTAAGGCTATACAGGGTGCTCAACATTTGCAAATTTAATAATTTTGATTTGTTTCAAACGAAACGCCCTGTATATTTTTGTATTTTTAAAAAGCCTTTTAATGAGATTTCTCTTTATATCTTACTTCATACCTCTAAATTCAACTGTTTTTGAAAACAAACGCTGATAAAATAATGATTTAAACACTAAAGTTCTCAAAAAAAAGATAAACAAAAATCCAACCACTACTCAAAACTAGAAGTAACAAATATGGAAAAACGAAAAAAAAAGCCGGAGAAAGTTAAATCTGAACATCGATTGAATATAGGGATAGAAAATGAAATGTCAGAAGAGAACCCATTAAAAGTACTTTTCAAAGATACTGGGATATATAGGGTGTTTCATTATATATAAATAATTATATTTGCTCATTATGAGTTCACTGTACAGCTTTAATACTCAGAGGAGGAAAGGAGAACCAATTTAACATTTAATGTATTAATTACAGATATGATTTTGGTGTATTGGCTTTTGGTTTTTTAAATCTGATTTTATTTGACCTTGGAATTAATTTATTCCTGCATTTTTCGCTTTTCCAGTTTATTATTCCTTGTATCAAAACCGACTGGATTTATATTTTCTAAACCTAGTTTTGTGTTCGTATTTTAGGAGAGCTCAAGTGTTTAAATCATTATTTTAACGGCGCCGGCGTTTTTTATCCTTTTAAATAAAGCATCTTAAAATTATTTGTTATGTTCAAACACAAATATCTAAAATAACAGTTTAACTTAGAGGTATGAAGTAACATATCACAAGAAAGCTAATTAAAATAAATTTTCAAAAATATAAGAATATGTAGGACGTTCCATTTGAGAAAAAATCGAAATGATTAAACTTGCAAATGTTGAGCACCCTGTATAGCACTAATACCCAGATCCACTATTTTTCACTGAAAGCAAGTTCACAAAATCATAACTTTTTGGTAACGTTTTCCCTTATTCAATTGTTTTCTATTGCTTACAGCAGCCGCCTGAAGCATTTTTTTGTATAAAATAGTTAATATCAGTTGACGTTAGACCCATGCAACTTAATGTCAATATAATACGTATTTCAATTAAAAACTTTTAAGCTAGGTACCTAAATATAGGGCGTGCTATTAAAAAAAAGTTTGATTTGCCACACCTTTTGGAGCCAGTCTGTATAATCAAAGCTATTTTATTAATGTGCACCACTTTCATACCTACAACTTTTACATAAACAACATTCATGCAACTCACATAGTTTAAGAAATATCGACCCTCCCACATCGTTTCCGGACCCTGTATAAAGGTTATATGCCCTATTAACAGCAGCAAGGAACAGTCCACGAGCTTAACGCTAAATCTACATCCTTGAATACACTCCTTAAGTGTAAGTATGACTTATTAATTATCAATGCCAAGTCAAAAAACTAACAGTGCTAATAATGTTTAAATTCCCCACACAAAATCACTTTAATGCGGCTCTGACTCCAGTAGCTTGAAATCAGCGAAGTAAGTGCTTTGTTCTGAATTGCAATTCAGCAGGTTGCCTGTTGCATTTGGGCTCGTAATTTGCTCTTTGAAACTATTGCGTAACTTTTTACAATCGTATTCGATTCGGCTCCCAATTTCCTGAACCGTGCATTCAAGCTTGGGTTTTATTTATGATAATTAAACTTGCCTTTACCTCGTTGCAAGATAACGAAGAGGTTTCGGTAGCTACCCACACAGACTTCTTGCATTAGCAAAGTTGACTGGCTTCCTCGAAGCTCAAATGGCAGCTGGAATAGCAGCTTTCTGCTATGAACTGCTGTATCTCGGGTATGCTTTCCCAAGCCGGCACTTTATAATACTTCGCGTTACGTCCCTTGTTATTTGGGCATACGCACAAGTCACTTATTACAGCGCGACTGTCTTGCAGCGCCTTTAAGCCCGAGCATAACTTTTCTTTGTTCTATTTTAACCTCACTCAACTACTAAATCAGCTGATTTGGGCGCACAAATTCACGCGCCAGACTCGTCGAGTTTAAATGCATAATAAGTTTTAACCTAAATTATTACAATGTAAGAAATGCAGTTTAGTTCTATATCTGGCAGAATAATGGTTAAATGCCAAGGTAATTATTAAATACCAAGATGGAACAAACTAGCCCGTTATACAGGATTTACTCAGAACTTCCATCACAAGTAGACGTTGTGACACTAAACAATTTTAAAAGTCAAAAGTAAGTAAGGGTAAAAATATCTCAACGTTCCTAAAAATACTAAGACAATAAAAAGAAACACTTCGCAATGCGAATTATATCAATTTTGAGATAGAGTAAATATATTACCAGCGATGGGATCGAACTACAGTTTCCGCGAATGAACCTGCACATGAAATTGCAACTTTTAGCAGTTTTGCGAGTTCTCATAGCATGCGACTTCGCTGGGCCCCTCGGTTCCTTGCGACAGGGCTACATAAGGCACTTATTTGTTGCTCTTTTATGTTTCTTTACAACATGTACCCTGTATCTGTTGGGTTTTTACTAAGCGCAAAGCGTGAGTTATGTGCAAATAATTTTAGATCCAAAATATTATTACATACATTTTTAAGTACCGTAAGACGTTTTATTACAAGCACAAAAGAAGAAGAATTAATTAAAAGCGCTCGGTTCCGATTTAGCGAAATAAATAGCCCATTTTGAAAAGCATGGCGTTGTAATAAATATAATTTTTTAAAAATTGTCCTCAAATTGCTTTTCCCGACGATGCTTCATCTAAGAGGGTATTTTTTGTTGCATTTGTACTCTGTCTCAATCAGCAAATAAATGCGCTTGTCAATGAAGCTTAAAAATTTACTATTTTCGAAAAAGAAAATAAAGTATAAATTTAGAATGTAATATTAGGTAATACGTATAACAATAATTATATTACCGTAGGCAACCTTATCGGGATGCAGGAGCAGATAATTAATTCCAGTTGGGTTCCATCTATGGCGTTCTACAAAATGTTGCTTGCTAATCAATAATAATTAAAAGTAGTGCTCACTCTTCCATAATTTACCTTAGTAAAGTCGTTCTGGACCTAAGAAGATGAAAATTTTAAAATACCTTTTTAAATTGATGGGATGTAGCCATCTCTTACAGCTGTTAGGGATGGTTGGATATTGTAATAATGTTATGATAGACGATCAACAAAGACTTTTTATACAATATGTCCATGGAAAAGGGACTATGGGAGTAAATTAAAAAAATAATTTCAGTTTCATATTTGGGGATTGAACGTTAAATACTTGTCTTCAAACTAATTTTAGGTAGATAGAAACATGCCGTGTGCAGCAAAAGTAATTTTTCTGTTCTAAGTATGGCAAAACATGATTAAGAGTAGTTCAGAATGCGACTTTTTCTTTGTGGTTATCCTCTCTACCTATGTTAACGGCTTCTTACACTTAAATGTATTTTCCAAATGCCTAAATTTTATAATTTATTTCCTATTGGTTAAGTAGCTCCCTTGGTGCTTCCGAAATCAGGGTAGTTGCAGTAGAAATAGGATTCTAGGAATCTTGTCACTAAAGGTGTAGATTTCTCTATCTAAATGTTTAGTGGTCGTTTTAATATGAAGAGTTTATTATACAGGGTATCCTGGAATGGTTTCCCATTTGCTCGCTGAATATCTCAAATACTGGTGGGATGAGGCGCTCCAACACACCCTGTGATTAAAGACCATCGCCTTGAAAATTTTCTTGTAATGAATCGGTTCACCGGTAAACAACGTGACATATGTGTTAAAGCAAACCTTTCCATGGAAATCGTCCCAACCGTATTCTCAAGAAAAATGATTTCTAAGCTGGCGGAGATTAATTGGCCACCCAGAAATCCACATTTCACATGGATTTCTTTCTATCAAATATAAGGTGATTTGTGTTTAATGCTCTTTGCAACTATATCGTTTGGAAAAGCTTTCATTGTAGTTATTATAGCCAAAATAAATTGAATATTATAACCAATGACACTTTTTCGACAGCCACTGAACATATAATTGCACTTAAATACGTTTGTATTGATACCTCTCAAACAAATTGAAATTTAAATATGTTTATATCTACTATAAATAAAATGTCACTAAAATATATTGTACTTAAGTGGACCCACTTCGATAAGAGAAAATGATCGGACTGCGTACTTATTTATAGAAGGGTCTAGGCTTTAGCGTCCAATTTTCACAACTCCATCTACCGCAACAAATATGTGCCTAACCCAATTTGTAATCGTAAAAGGTTAATAAGGGTAGGTGGTGGCGAATTTAAGTAGCCTTTGTGCGGCCTACGACTTCACTTGGACATATTATCAAAGATTAATCTTGTTAAACCTCGATTAATCCATCGCCAGGGCAAATCCTGGAAGCGAATATTATATTAAGTTTGATACTGATTAATCTTGGTAACAATTCGAAACTGAATTCTATTTATTGCCGAAGGTTAAACTCGATATACTGCGGGCCACCGTTGCTCTCTTTCAAATTTAATTCCTGTACGAGGGGCAAAAAAGCTTTAGATTATCAATATCTTCATCAATAGGGACTAATGTTGAGCTGAAATATCATCCCTCGTCACACAAAGTGAACCTCTACATTGTGGTTTTTTTGCTGAGGTTATCAGTTATTTATATTGAAACGCTGCACCGAAAATTCGAAATGTGAAATATAAAAATAAGTTTTCTCGTTCGGAGAACGCTAAGCAAGTTTATAATTACAAGCAGCTCTTTTTAATTAACATCTATTACCGAATGCTTTGTACAAATTCTTGCTGAAAACTTGAGTAATAATGAATTAAAAATCGTTATAGTAGAAAATGCGTTTCAGGCTGCAAATGAACAAAATTCGTTGAACTGTAGTAGAAAGCTGGCACTGACGTTTTGAATAAAATTTTAATTGTTATAATTGTAAAAAAATTCTTATTCCTCTTAATAAAGGTAATTTTTCCGTTCTTAAACGATTCTATGAAGAAAATTCAATCTGACGTAGATGTTGGCAATCTAACTCAATCCTTTATATAAGTAACTACATCATAACTGTGTTAGGGCTAGGCAGTTTAACTGACCCAGCGTCACTAATGGTTGCTTAAGATGACGGTCGAATCACCGAGATGTGAGTGAGAAATGCGTATTATTCTCCCCCGTTGAACTAATATCCAATATAAGCGTTGAACCTGAAGATTTACTTGTGAGTTTCGATGTCACTTCGCTTTTTACTAAAGTTCCTATTCCCCAGAGTCCTAATCCGACACTTCTTATCAGAGCATGAGGAGACGTCTACTAGTCTACCTGCCTCTCTTCCATTTATTTCCTATTTCAAGGCCAGTTCTTTAAACAAATCTTTGGTGCAGCCATGGATTCACCTGTCGTTGCCAATATATTCATGGAAGCTTTCGAACCCGTAACTATGGGTTCTGCAGAATTGAAAAGCAAGGTGTAGTTCCGATACGTTGATGTTTCATTTTTAATTTTTTTCATTTTATTTTGGTACTCAGCCAACAGCCGTTAGGCCAATTATAGGCGTCGCTGTACATTTTATGGAAACTTCCAACCTCACTAACGACTGTCATGATGTTATTATGACATCCGGGACCAACTATTTCCGTGGCAGCCGTACCACGAGGCGCCGAGAGAAGCAGCCATAGAACTCCCATCCAAGTTCTGACCAGAAAGAGCGTTAACTTTACTGATCGAACGTGGACGCTTGTTCAAGCTACACCACCCGGGACCTTTATTATTTGGCCACACGGTGAAGACCACTTACCCGTCTTTTTAAACCATCTCAATAATCAACATCCAGAACTTCACCAAGGAGATAGAAAGTAACAGCTCTCTTCCTTTCTTGCATGTACAGGTTTCTCGCCAACCCAGTTGCTAACTTGGCCATACTGTATATCGCAAATCCACTCACACTGATCGCTGCCTACATGCCGATTCCTACCATCATTCTACATAAAAACTTTTTGTTGTCAATTAGCTTGTACACCAGGCTGTTTCCATATTCCTGATAATGACCACGATAAATTAAACCATGTTTGTAAAGCTCTTGGGAACAACGGTTACCGTGCTAGGGATATACAGTGTGCCATAAATCGCCATCTTCATCCACGGCCACCCAAACCACCTGTTTCTTCAGTGTATCCACCAAGTCACCGATCGCGTAGGAAAGTTTCTTCGAAAACCAAACATTAAAACGGTATCCAAACCCCCGATCAAACATTCACAGGTTCTTCCTTCACCTAAAGATAAATTAAACATTAAAGGTGTTTATAGAGTCCCTTACTCTTGCGATGTCGTATACAGTACGCTCAGTAATAACTCGCATCTCTAAACACCAGCGCTGTCTCAAGTCGGGTCGCAATTCATCATCAGCCATCGCCGAACACCAACGCGATGCTGGCCATAAGATCCTTTTTGGTGATACTTCCACTATCTGCAAACCCCCATTTTTCTTTAGCAGAAAGATTCGCGAAGCCATTAAGATTTACAAACACCTTAATAACCTTAATCTGGACGAAAGCTTTCTTCTTTCTTCTATGTGGAAAGCGCTAATTTCTAAGTCCCGCCTATACATTTTTTCCTTTTTTCTTCCGATCGTTAGAAGAGTTTCGCCTCTGGCCTGGTTTACACGTTGAGTTCCCGTAATCTTCTGATTGCCTGCCTTATAAAGCCCCTTACGAAAGAGGGCGAAACGAAACAACCTCAATAATGACACGGTCCTATCCCGGAAGTCGTTTGTTAGTTAATGACAATGGCCGTGACAGCCTCCGAAACCAATATTTTGCCCATTCTAATAGTAGAATGCTAATAAAATTACAGCCATTAAACAATTAAGATTACCCTACAACCATCTATTCATCCCCAATTTCCATCTTTTCCTGTCATAGCATGTCCTACTTCAAACTTCTTGCACTTATAGCCTCGTCTATGTCATCTCGCCAACCACTTGTAGCTTAGTCGCCATTCCTTCCTTCTATCAGCCGGAGCCATTTCAGTATTTTGTTTTCAGCAAGCTAGTCTGGTGGATCCATGTGCAAATCATGTCAATTGCCTTTTTTGACTGCGATACTTGTTTTCATCCTCATACCTTTCCTTATGGTTTTGGTTTTTTACTCGGTCTATGCGTGGTGTTCTATACCTTTCTTTTCAACAATAAATTTTGGTAAACAGTATTTACTTTTTCTTACTTAGATCCCATACTTCCATTCCGTAGGGAGCTGCACTTTGTACAATTTAGAAATCTTATTGCATTCATCATTTTATGTACTATGCATTGATAATTATTCCTAGGTATTTGCAGCTCAGGGGTCTAAATGTTGGTAAAAGATATCTGGGAGATAAGCAGACGCCAGTAATATGCTTATCGAATAAAATGCTGATCAACGACCACTGATTTTGATATTGAGCACACATGTAAATATGTCAGCTCTATCAACAAATTCTACTTTCTCGTCCTCGTCTTAGACCCTGGATAATGCATAGCGATCAGTGGGTGACCGAGATGTAGCAAACGGAAGAGGGTAAAGGGAGAATAACCAGCGCTTAAATCTGGGTCCATTTGGCTAAGGGAATGGAGCCTAACAGAAAATTCCGGTCCTCCAGGTTGAGACTTAACAGCAGCCAGCTCCTCGTTTATTGTAAAAAAAGAAAAATGCTAAAAAATCAAATGTCAAGCCTCGGACACAGGATGGATTTAAGAGAAGATGACGTATGCAAGGAAAATGGACATGGAAAATCGGAACACGGAATATATGAGCAGCGTTCAAATATGAACTATAATTTGAATTGCGCGCCAATAGACAAAGGCATGTACAGAAGTTGTATACATTAATCAATGCTCTGAAACAAGTCCTAACTTCATTCAGTAGTTAAGTAGTAACAATTCATTTTCGTTCAATTGGCAAGCATGAGTGAAGTGGGAGTGCATTCAAGCGTCGATCCAGCATTATTAGTAAATTTCTTATCAACGAAAATATCAAACCATAAGAAATTTGTGTAAGAGTTAAAAGACAGTTTGATGCGCAATCACTATTAAACATAAGCGTTTACAAAAAGAGTAAAGCGTTTAAAGATGGCTGCAAAGGTGCCGAGAATGAACCGCATTCTCGCCGTCAAAAACATTGACAACAGAGGAGAATTCTGTGAGAGTAAAGTGCACTTATTTGAAACGATCGTCGAATTACAGTGAAGGATATTCCTTCTGCATGAAATATCAGTAGGGGTTATTTGTCTGCGTTTTACAGGATAACGCTCGACCTCTTTTTGCTTTTCACACGCTGACTACGATTCAAAAATTGAAATTGACCATGCTGCCCCATTTACCATAAATATTTCGAACCTTGCTGCATCAGTTTTTTATTTGGTTGGACCCTTAACGAGTTTCTAGGAAAAAAATACCTCGTTGTAATGAAGAAGTAATCGAAATTGTTTGGGAATAGGTGTGGCAGCAGCCAAAATAATTTTTTTCTTGTGGAATACAGAAACTTCCGGAAAGATGGGACTAGTTTATTAAAAGGGAGGGAGACTGAGTAGAAAAATGACATTATATACATTAGTCTTTGTGTTTGTTTTTGAATAAATATGAAATTATAATTTATATTTAACGCTCCTCGTATGTACACTTGCTTTCAAAACTTTCGCGTACACATTCAAAATCAAGTAACCACGATTTTGCAAAATTTTAGCTGTGTAAACGGGTAATTTTGAGATTAGGTTAAAAATGACATTGACAGCATGTACTCTCTCAGTCGAGGCATTTTAACTTTTCAAAAATTTAAATGTCAGAGTTGATTACTTACAACCCTGATTTAATACAGCAAAAAATAGGTGTACGTGAAAGTTTTGAAAGCAAGTGTACATGGCAATATGGATAGAGTATGCTTATCGGAAACTAAGGAAAAAGCCCAAGGTAAGAAAATGAAAAAGAATTATGGGATTTACTGGTCGGGTGTCCCTAAATCAGAACACGCAAGAGGTGGTGTAGCTGTAACAATAAAGAAAAAGCGTAGCAAAAAGATAATAGACTTCGAATCGATATTGGAGAGATGTCTCAGAATAAATATGAGGTTCAATAATTTAGAAATAGTTATATTAGCTTTATATGCTCTTATAGAGGATGCCCAGACCATTGTCAAAGACGAATTTTACCAGATAGTGACACGACAATTAGATAGAATAAAAACCGACAAGATTGAACCCAGAGATATGAACGCTAAAGTGGAAATTATGAGAAACGACGAAGTGGTGGGTCAGTTCGGCGAAGCAATTAAAAACGACAATGGTGATAGATTAATAGGTACCTATATACAATATAATCTAGAGATTTTGATCACATATTTTAGTCATAAAAGTATACATCAATGCACATAGGAAATATCGTCACTTGGATAGAAATCTATTTGATATTATGTCACTAAGAAACAACGACAATAGTATATTACACAACAAGTTTAGAAAAGTGATGTTTTACTGAACAAGTATGGTTGGTTTGAGTACGAGTGTTAGCGAGTACTTAAACGGCCATACGAGTTCACTAAAACCACTTTTCTAACCTGTTGCGTATACTATTTTATCGCATTTCATAAGAGATGTAAGATATTAAATTTTTATATAAAAGTGAGATTAAATGTCAAAACAACCAAGTTGAGCAGAACTCGTTTCTAGATACTAAAGCACAATAAGCAGCTCCAGTTGATGTTATGCATTTGACAGTACTGAAGTGTATTGCTGGTGACACTGTAAGTCTATGTGAACTTCGAGGTTAGCAGGTTTTGCGTCATTCTGCATCAAAACTGGCACAAAACCTAACCTACTAACCTCGAATTTGACATAGACCTACAGTGTCACCGACAATAAACTTCAGTACCGCCAAACGTAAAAGGAATTGCTGTTGCTATGCAGAAAAGTTTTGCTAATGCAGAAACGTACCACATTTCTCATTTTGAATGTAGAAATGTACATTACCAAATGAAATGCGAGAAAATATTATTATTAATGACGTATGCGTAAAAAAGAGGCTCAGATCATTACTTGGTGGCAGCGAAGGTCGTAATTCCTCCCTTTTTTACGCATAATAAAAAGCTACATGAAATAAAAAACAAAGAAACAAACATTTTTGCAAAATATAAGATACACCTACTAAAATATGATAGTATTCAATGAGTGTACAAAAACAGACTAAAATTAAGCTTCAATCAAATAACACAAGTGATAAAATAGATATTGAATATATCAATTTATCACAAGCATTTCATCAGGCTGCCAAGGAAGCTTTAGGAAAAACAGAGACAAAACCAGGCAAAAGAAACCGTTTTGGTGGAATGAAGAAGTAGAGAAATATATTGAGACAAAGAGAAAGGCTTATTAAACGAACAATTGAAACATTGCAAGAATATTAAAATAGCCATATATAAAAACTGTACATGGGAAAGTAAATGCTTAAAAATTGGTATCCTAATAGGCGGAGCACAATCAGCGAAAGTGTGGCGATGTCTCGAAACAGGAGAACAAAATAGTAACAGTGGAAATACAACCACGATTCTTACACCGACTTTGACCCAACACTACAAAGAACTGTTAGTAGAAAAAAACCCGAATACAACATTTACGACAATATAAAACTCAATACAAATACAGAAATAAAGACCAACGAAGAAGATATGACAACGGCTCTTAGAAATATGAAAAATGAAAGATCTCCAGGTCTAGGAGGTATACCAGCTGAATCACTTAAAGATGAAGGACACGATTTAACATCTAGAATAACGAACCTTTTTAATAACCGTTTTCGTAACAATAAAATACCGTTACAGTGGAAAAAGTCATATATTATATCGATCAGAATAATTATAGAGGCCTCAGCATCAATAATACTTTTAGTAGATTATTCGGGAATATCTACCAGCAGTCAGCGTGAAACCACACGCGATGAAAAGAAAGTTTCTTCAGAGATGCGTCGATATGAGGGGCTGCCTGACGATCGATGACGATAGTAGTTTCTATAAATCCATATGAAATTTATGCAGTGCTTCAAGACGAAGCGGAAGTATGAATTTAAAACTTAGTTGCCTACGTTATATCAGACGATATTTGTAAATTTTCAAAGGCGGCAGAGTAAGACCAAATAGCAACATTTACGGAACGTTAAGCTCAGATCATAGAAAACACAAACCCTTAGCTGGACTGCCCTTGGTCAATTCTAATAATGATTGCTCGTCAACTACCAAACTACCCCACCCTGACTTTAACGCAACGAGCTCAACTAACTGAAAATATTACCCCCTACTTTTCATTTGTGCGCGCCAAATGCATGCCGCTATTCAATTTTCAAACGATTCTAACATATTTACACAAACTTGTTAGTTTGCTTTCGTTGTCATTGATAACATCTTATAGTTCTAATGCTTTGCTGAAAGGCAAAAACTCATATCACGAGTAGGAAAACAAAGAGAGCAAATGCTGATGTATATGGATGGAAGTAAAATATTTTAGCTACTCTGATGCTGTAGTATATAATATGTGTGTGTAATCAGAATACAAATTACAACCGAATTGTAGCTAGACCTGTTGAGTGCTTGGATTGGAAATATTGGTCTAAATTTTATAAATGTTTGAATGATCGAAAATGATTGTCTTTTTAAAAGGGTCGACAAACCATCGCCAAAAGTTCAAAATAGTTTTTTAATTTAAAAATATTTCCAACTGCTACTTATTAAAATGTATTTTGCACATAATCGCTCTCGTTTCTTTCTTGTCAGAAAAATATTTTGGCGTTTTGCACTACGATTACAACATTAAGCACTGTGGCACATCAATAAATTAATTATACAAAAATCCTACGTTTGCATATAATTATAATTTTTAAATTTAGTAAAACCTACAGCGCAAATGCAAATAATAGCTTTATTGAGGGTAACACGCTTTGGAATTGATGATTTCAGCAAATTTAAGTGTATTACATGGTGTTACTGTATAAACTGGTCGTTAAGTCACTTTACTGAACTAAAAAGCACAACTCACCCTAATTGCGTCTCCACAGGCTGTTCTCCGGCTAAAACCTCAGTAGGAGGGGGGGTTCTTTTCAAGACGACACAGCTTAGGGCGAGTTGCTGTCACTAGGAATGTTTATTGCAACAAAGAGAATGGGAAAACAAATAGGAGCCACGAACATTGTTGATTAGTACTCAATCTAAATTAAACTTGGCCAAAATCCGAAATCCAAGTGCCGTTACTTCGCTTAGGTGACCATAGGAGACATTTTACAGCTGCACAAACCTACCTACCTCTTCGCAATTGCCTGGGCAGTGTATAATAAATGACACACAATACAAAGACAATGTTTCATATGTACGTAAACAAACACAAATAATCACATAAAATTGTTTAAATGAATATGATCTACTGGATCTGAATATTCACACAAATATTAGCATGAATGATAACATAATTATCTAGGAGTTAGTAAACATTTAGTGAACAATTATCTAAATCACAACAATAGCGAAAGTTAACAACCCACTGTGTTAAAGGTCCACAGCGGTAAGCAGACTACAAATCTGGGCATCTAATTCAGGTCGTGCAGCTAAAATAGCTAAATCTTCCCTAACCTTAAAACAAGTGACAATTCTCACAAAAATAACGGAATACAAAAATGACGTCAAATCAATGTCAATTTGGACGTTTCACTTTAGGTATAATCATCATAAAAAATAATAGACTTACAATACCTGGCGAGGACGTCCGGAAATGCGGTGTCGAATTTCGTCATGTGAAATATTTCACCATGGAGCTGGTTTCATCTGTTGGCGGAAAACAGGATCAAAGGGGATGGTCTCCAAATTCATAACGGCCGATGTGTAAAAGAATCCTTGATGTGCAGGTCTTGGGAATGGGACGTTTCGACAGTTCGACGCTGACCCACCCTCTCACAACAAATCCGTTCAGAACAGCGTATTATTTGCACACAAATGCACTATGTCGACGAGCGTAATGAGCAATTCACTATGCAGCCCCCCGAGAATGAAGGTCAACCCTCAGACCAAGAGTTTTTATAGACACCAACTATCTATTTCAGTTTATTAACAACTTGAGGTCGAGAATGGATCTGCCGACGCCACGCCATCAGCGCGGCTGCAAACGGTAGAGGCGCAGAACGTTCCTAATTTTTCTCTCTCTCTCTAACTCAAAACAGGTTATGCCAAGTTGTGCAACACTCGTTCGCCACTTTGAAAACGTAGCCAATTTACCATCAGACAATGGGAGGTAAAACTGGTAATTAAGATACGATAAGCCGACTTACGTCATCCATGCGGCAAGCAAGAACGTCTAAATATAAGTCGACGTGGCTGAATGATGAAATGAGCCGGAAGACGCGAGTGTTTGAAATAAACGAGATTCAGTTTTAAAACATAGCTAAACTACCAATGTGGGCCTAGATGAAGCGAGAAAAGTACTAGTATTTGGAATACAAAAGCGGAAAAGCACTGAATTCAAAAATTGTTCCTACAATGGTTCTACACGTTAGCCGCTGCATGTTCAAGTAAGTATAAGTTCCAAGTCCTAAATCGTAGGCACCAACAGCGTACCTTATTTACTATTCATACGAAACAATACTTGTAGTTCACCTTTTCTAAGCTTACTCGCTGCTTCTTCCTTCGTTAAGAAGTAGCACAGTTGAAAAATTACTTGACTCGAAAGTCAAAAGTAGGTTTTTAGTAAATTCGATTTTTACTTCTAAATGATACTTTTTCAATTGGCTCCTATATCTCATAGAAAAAGCGGCAAACGTAAAACAGTGCATCGTAACACATGTACTTTTGATTGATAACAGTCGCTTTATTTAACTTATCTGTTTAATTTTCAATAATATTTCTGTATAATGACCGGAGATCGAGTAATACAGTGCTAAACCGGCTAAACTAATTTAATATATAATTTTTAACTGTAATATTAATTTTTATTCAGCACACGGGTTGTATTAATATCCCAAAAGTATAATTTGTAATAAAAGTTACTTTTATGGTTCGAAATTTTATTCTGAATATTCTGTGTTCTCGCTTTTCCATTTAAATGTAAAAAATATAATTTCTATTCTGTGTACCTCTGTGGAATTTAAACGTTCCATGTCAAATAAAAAATTACGGAATTTTGAAGCAAATGAGTACCACTGCGCTTGCTGTCAGTGCTATAAAAACATCCTAATTCCCAAAAATCCGCAAATAAAACCTTAAAAATCGACAAAATGAGCCGCCAAAATTCGTTCTCGCGAAACTCTTTAGCATTTCAAATTTACACCCCTACAAGCTTCTGATGAAGCATTATGATAATACATCCGCCCTTGACTCCCCACTTTGGCTGCAAATTGTTGCAGGATTCATGCGGACATTAGCGACTGCTTGATGGAATTTCATATGCATTTCGGAAAGCGAGTGCAATTAATTACAAAGTATCGCAACGCCAATCGCACGGAAACGTTCAGCGTGCTCATTTTATAACGGTTCTAATTTATCACCAATTATCAATTTATCACGCAGTATGAAGCGGCCGGAGATGAATGATTTAAATTCGGGGCGATTACGCGCCAAACAGATGAGATTCGGAATGGTATTGACGTATGCAGATGGCCGTTTGTTTGTGTTGTTATCGGGTCGAAACGTCCTGATTTTCATCTATAATTCATTTGCAGAACCTGGAACATAACCCTCGTAGCGGATAGTTTTCTCGAATTGCGGTATCTACATGTGAATGGCTGTGAGGAAAAACTTTAAGAGCCCTTTCACTTTCCAACAAAAACTTTCCAAGTTTTTCGCGTTGAGGTTTTAATGGCTGGAGATATCGTTTGCTGTTTATATAGCTAGGAACATTTTAGCTTTATTGTAAAGAAAGTTTTAGTTTCGGTTATGGAAAGCTAAGTCTAAATAATAGTAATAGAAGAAAGATTCGGATATTCACATATTTGTCAATCTGAAACCAAGCTGTAAAACAGCAAGTAAATATCTTTGATGCTCGTCATTTTCACATAGTTTCTTTAGCCACTGCATTTTAATGAGGCCTTGACACAAATAGATAATAGATAATCGGCGACTCTGATCAATGTTTTCTTAAGGTAAGTAATTTATTAGTAAAAACTTATTTATTTCATTAATCTGTAACCCGTATCCAGAGAAAGTTGAGCATTGCACCGTCAGATGCTAACGTAGAAAGCACCAGCCTCTACACCGCAAGGTAAATGAGGTTACAGGTAATACATAAATTACATAATAACTTATGATTAAACAATAATAGAATCAGGCCTTCGTTTAGGCCAATTCAACAGCTGTGGTCGAACTTCTTCTTTGGCGACATAGAAATATGTCCCGTCTACCTTTGTTCACACTAAGTGGGAGCTGCGCTTTGAATGTGAGCGACTGAAATTTAAAGAGAGAAAGGGCGTATTACTGGCAAGTAGAGAACTTGCTGTTGGGTACGCTGTGGTGCTTACGTAAGAGTATTTTATCGTCGATTAGAGTGTTATTTCCAATTGCGGTGAGTGCCAGATAAACAGATTAACTCCCCCATCGTATTTTAAGTACTCCCACGACCTCAAGGCCACTACATGGACTTTGCCTATTATCGACACCAATTCTTTTCGACACTGTGCCGGCGAGATTGAAGACATCTCATCGCTATCTAGCCGCATTCACTTCATAAACAGTCTGCGTGGACGTCCTCCAGAGGGTTTAATTTTCCCCATCTTCAGGTGCTAAATAGGTTCGCAGGCAGGTAACGGAAGATTCCGTCGAGTAAAGAGAGATGTAGGCTGCTCACCAGGTTACGATTTGTACTTAGTTCGGATGTAACAACGTAATTCTAAAGTGCTTCATCGGTTTTCAAACAACTGGCTTAGAATGATGTTAAGTGAACATTTAAGACAATCTTAATAATTGATAAATTTTTGTCATTGCGCAAGTATCAGATAGATTTAAAGTCTGATGTTTACTACCCATCAATTCTAGCGCTAACATAACTGAGTTAAGAAACTTCTTTCGGGCTACAAATAGAATAAATTACTTTTAAATAATTAACCGGCGGTTGCTAGAGCAAACAAGGATTTCCAGATTAAACTGTATATATAGCGACGTCACTTAAGGTGCTGTTAATTTTGAATTTTATGTGTATAATCGCTGATTTCAATGTAACGTATATTCAATAGAACGACTTAAGTATGTTTTGTTCTGTATAGAAACTTGCAGAAAAAGTTTTAAAGAAAAAAAAACAGATTTAACAAGTATCTTAGGTCACGCGCTAAGGTAAGTCCCATCTCTACCTGATTTGCTAAGCCTGACCTCATTATACAACTTGTTGTTCTACGATTTGTGGTTTGAGCGATTCGAGAGTTGATTAATCCTGAAGTACAAATCATTGTGGCGCCCTATGACCCACATTTTTAACTAGTATGCACCCGCATATCTGTTATAGTTTAACCGACTCTCTATCTCGATTGCATCCGGAAGGGACGTTTAGGCGCGCATAATTTGGCGCGAGTTTTTTGGCGCAAAGCCTTTAGACCCTGGTGTTATTAGGCGCGCGTACGTTTAGGCGCCGGAGCTTTGGGCGCGGGGATAGCTAGGCGCCAGGTGAAGACGTTTCCGCATAATGGGAACATATACTTTAGTACTTAACTGAAAATAGTTACGTAAGTACCTCTTTCATAGCAAACGTAGAAACTAGTTATTTATTTTAACTAGTCCCAAAATGTGAGCGGTTTTTTGAGTCGGAAAGTTTTCAACGAGTAAAAGAGATCCATTTCGCACGCGTTGCAATTTTCGTGTAAAACCTGAAATTTTGAATACTCTATTTTGAAATTTCTAAATGATTAGTGTTATTAAATTAAACTTACGTGAAGAGCAGCTGTACCATTGTATTAGTTTGTTATCAAATCTACAACCAGCGGTGAAAACTGGCCACCAAAAATGTTTAGGTGGCCCTAGAAAAAGACATGCAACAGATTCACTACGCACTAAGTGCAAGTAATCTTCAACCTATCCGGCGATTCGATTCGGATAAAATGTGCTGGAACACAACATTTGGATTTTGATGTGGAGTTGCACATCTTTCAATAGTAGAGTAGCTCCTCCGATAATTTTAACCCAATCGTTTACTGAAAATTGATACTGACAGTGAGCTTCTATTATCGCATATGGGTTGTCCATCCATGAGACGAATGAATCATTATTATGAAAATTAGTAATGGGTTTCCTGACGAAGTTAGCTGCGTCAGTAAAGAGGACTTGCTATACAAATTGGGCATTTTCTGCTATCTTTCAATTTTTGAATTTGATTAAAAATTGCTTTATTTATCTTTGATATTCTAACTTCGCGAGATCGTTCACCATCGGCAAAGGTGTCTTTTGTTTGAAATTACAATTCTGTTGGGGTATCAGTGGCAATTTTTTTAAACTCTAATTTTCTGGTTTTATCAACTTGCAACTAGAAAACTATAGCGCTTAGGACCTATACATATATGTATATGATTTTTTCTGCAAGAAAATTTTCGTGCCCTATATATGACGAAATCAACTTGTTTTTACATTTAATTATGCACCAGCTTCGAGTATTAAAGCGTTGTGGTTTATTTCGGTTTTTTTATATATCCGTCTCAATATTCCCTTCCCATTTAATCCATAACGTAGTAGTATATAATTGCCCATTGTAGTACGCGTGGGTTTGGGGCACGACGAGCGCAGCGAGAGGTGCTCCAATGGAACAAGTGCTACAATGCCTCTTATTAAACGAGTATAATATACTATTTTATCTACTTTGGGTTGCTGCATTTTATACAAATTCTAAATGTCGTATACTAAAAATACTGCATTTGGGGGATTTTTGGGCGTAACGATGGCTACATTGGCAAGTGACATTTCACAGTCGCCATCTATTGGGAAAACTATCAATTTCATGGCTCTGCCATTTGAACTAGTTTGAATTTGTTGCAAGCTGGGTTCTTGTGCTGTTCAAGCAGTCCCTTGCCGTAAACAATAATTGTGTTTAAGTAGTTTATTAAAAAGTACCTTCAGTTTAAGTTATATTTGATTAAAATAAATTTAATAAATACAGTTAGATATTGTGGTTATGTATTCGACATCTCACGTTTGTCGTGTTATGAGCATGTGAAAGCAAATGTCACCAATCTTATAAAACAAATATCAAAAACAGTGTTATATAATGGACTCCATTGTAGCACCATTTTAGGTGTTATAATAACCATGGTGTAAAAAATACAAGGTGTAACGTTCCGCAGAATGTGGGCGGACCTCAAATTCAGCCAATAGGACATGGTCCGACAAATGGCACGATTGGTAGTACTGAAGTGTATTGTTGAAGACGCTGTCGATGTCAAATTCGAGGTTAGGTTTTGCGTCAGTTGGTGTCAGATTGACGCAAAATGTAACCTGATAACCCCGAATTTGACATCGACTGACAGTGCCAGCAACATATACGATCGCAACCATGGTTACACTATGATCGCGGCCGTGATGGATTTCCTGAGCAGGACCATCGGGGATTGGTTGACATCTCCCCTCTATTTTCTGAACGACTGACCATCCCGGGAGCGTTTCACCTTGTATTCTTTACACCATGATAATAACCATATTGTGACACCAAAGTAGATAATAGTAATTTACGTGGCAAGCTTAGTAAATTAGCTTTTATGGGCGAGCCGGATAATTTGCAGGGTAAGCGACGTAGGAGCCCGGTATAGTTCCGTTCATAAATTAGGAACTATTCCATAGCTATACTAGATGAAAATAATTTTTGACCATACTATATTTATTAAGCACAGATTTAGTCCAACATTAAATCAAATCTTTATGACCTAAAAGGGACGTGAAGAGGGATCAGGTATAGAATATCGACAGCTGCAGAATCTTGTTTTTCATAATAAAAAAAGTGCATAGCAATACGCTGCAGGTCGAGCTTTAATTTGCGTTGCACGGGCGTACTGTCTAAGCTCTAAGGTATCGTCAAAACAAGAAAAAATGTAGGTAAGTGAATTTTTTGTAGAGAATTTAATAAGGAACAAATTTCTAAAAAATATAATTGCAATTAGTGTTCCCGAGATATTTACAAAAAAACATAAAAAATCACTTCAATTTGTTTAAACAAATTATGCCGTCAATATTTCTCGGTTATTTTTTAGGGATTTCATATTTACCTATGTCCGAAGCGAATAAAAAAAGTTTTTGCATGGTCCAAATGTTTTTTTCAATTCACTTACTTTCATGCTCTGACGTCTGGACTATTTAAACAAATTGTAAAATTACCTTGTAGGAGCCTTGGCGTCATGGAGACCAAAATTACTATTTTTCAGTTGATATTGTCATTCTGACATAACTCGTATTTGTTACTGGATCAATATTTTGAGCAGAATATCGAAGTTCAGTATCTACAACCTAAATCCTACTTTACAACTAATTGTAAATATCTACCTATATTATAAGTGACTGTTTCTGGCTGCTTCAAAAGAGAGTTGTTTGGAACTGCATGTTGAAGTAAATGAGTGAATAAAATCCCACATGCCGGGGTCGGTAGCTCAGTGGTAAGCATCCTGGCTACTGATCGTAGGGTCGCGAGTTCGATTCCCGGTCCCGGTAAGGTTTTCAAAAATAAAAAATGCAGATGAAAGCCTCTACAGAATGCCATCATTCGGAAGTGATGTAAAGCCGTGGGCCCCATGTTACTACGATGTGTAGCATGTAAAAGATCCCTTGCTAGGGTTGGAACTCCTTAGTCTCGGCAAAATTCTAAGTAGCTGCTTATAAAGTCGCCAGGGCAATATTTACGGGCACCGTGCCTGTAAAGACTTATTTACCGAGTCAGTTCAGACAACAGTAAACGACCTTTTAACAAGTCAAGAAGAAATAAAGTATTTTTAATTGCACTATGAATAATTACAATGCTCTCAAAACTATAAGAATATATTTTCGAAATGTTAAGGGTTTTTTAATGTAACTTATACATAACGCGTGGACCTCAAGCATTTCAGCCAGCTAATTTTAACTTTAACCGTAGAAAAGAAGCAGAGGTGGAGAAATTAGTATGTGACTGTAACTCCATGACAAAAACAACACGTAAGAGCCAGTTGAAAGCATTTTTCAAAGTTATACGAATTGACTCAATAACTCAATATAACTAATGCTGCCTCCTTGTTAACCTGCCATTGGTGTGGAAGTGAACAGATTCTAGAAAACCTGACGATGGCTTTGGTCATACTGAATACTGATGGTACTTAGATAATGAAAGTTACCAAACAAAATAATACCATGGTTCTATTTTTTCTAAACATCTTAAAGCGGAAAGGGAAAGGTGAAAAAGAATATGAAAAATAACTTTTACAGTGATGATAGCAGTTTTCATCTGAAGGCACCTAGAATCGGGGTTTGGGGTTAACTCAGCTTAGTAACGTCCCTTCTGGCAGTGGATCAGGAACACGACGGTTGGGAATTCAAGGCAATCAGTAAACCCTTTCATGTGGAATGTGGTCACATACACTCACTCGTAAACAAAAACAGAGACGGCATGCAAACAAGAAAGACAACAATACATTTAACAATAAGTGTTTGAGATAATCGTACTCAAAGGAGGTTTTGCGGACGCCACGCGCTATCACGTAGCATCTACCAGAAGATCTCAATCAGGAATAATACACGGTGCACATGCTAGTGCAGCAAAGGACGAAAGCCACAAGGCATTTGTGAGAAATGAGCATCCCATCCAATCCAGATGAGCTTCCTGGATTCAGAAGTTATAAACTTATCAGGTCAAGAGATAGCGGTAATCTCGCCGGATGTCCGCTACTCCCAGGCACGATAGTACTATTTGCTGTACCGATTGGGCAGCAACTCAAAGATTAAACAATGGCCAAACAACAAAGCTCTCTATAATCAATATCAATAATAAAACACTATCCAACTCAGCTGCACCATCGAACTGCAAAGCTACTCAAGCAATAATATCTATACAGGTCTTACTACAAGTCACCTCAAAAATCACACCAGAACCCTTTCAGTGAACTGTCACCCTCTGTGGTATCACAGTTTACATACATACATATAGGTTTTCAACAGCCAACTGACCACCAAGACCCCGATCCCATAAAATAACTTCGGGTTCGGTTCGATTCTGAAAATATTTAGAACGTAACATATTTAATGTGTTGATTTACTTAAAGGCTTATTTATAATCATGACTATTCAATTCACCTGTCATCTTTCAAAAAGTGACCAATGAAAATCCAGAATTCTGACGTTTTTTGACCAATAAAAAAATATCAGTAGATACATCTTCCTAGGAGGTATTCAAGTGACTATTTTTAACAAATGTGATTTTTATTAGAAAAAGTCAATATTAGTGTTCTCTTACTATAGAAATTGCGTAATTTGTTGCTAGATTTACTGAAAACTAATTTGAAAAAGTAGTTTGGTTTATTAAATAGTCCCTCGAATACCATTCTTAGTCAAAGTTAAGTAGATTATTTTTGCGGTGGTATCACTATTGATGTCCATTGCGCTTGGGATTAGCGCACTCGTCCTAATCGTACCAAAGCGCAATGGACATTCGTGACAAAACTGCAAAAATAGTCGACATAACTTTGACTACTCAAGGTATTATAAGTGAAAATACTAATAAATGGAGACCGCAATATTTATAAACACAAAATTAAAGGGTGCTATAGTAAACACTACCAACACCAACTGAAATTTGTTTTTTAAACACCTCTCAGGGAACAGTTTTTATTTTGTAAATGTTTGGAGATCTTTGCTGAGGATTATTAACACATGTGTTAAAAATAGTGCAACTTGATAAACTGTTTCTTAATATTTTAAATCAGTAATAGAGCTCAACAGTATGTGTTATTATGTCTTATTTAAGTAGCAGCGCAATATAAGTAAGAAACTGTGTGTAGGCGACCGCCAGTAGTGTAACGTGCGGGAATGTGTTTATGCTCTCGAGAACAAAGAACAGCAGAAATCGCCACAACGCGAGGGAATTCATTTGCTCCCAAGCTCGTAAAGGGAGCGGGCCGACCTTTTAAAAATGTTTTTAAGATGTGCAAACCCTCGAGGACGTGCACCTTTAGCCGAGGTGCAAGTTATCCAAGTGAAAGTGCACATTATAAGTGAGGCTGTGGTATTTCAATCCGACATCGCTAGAAGCTGCGATTTTGACGTCCAGAAGGCACCCAACGCTGGTCCCGACTCTTTGGTGGACGTATTGAAAGAAGGTTAGTTCCTGCTTGAAACCGCGAAATAAGCAGTTAGAAGTTGTAATAAATAATTGCGCAACTGTTGGCAATGTGTTTGCGGTCCAAATAACGTGGAAGTACCGGCATTTATCACGCAGGTATTACGGCATTTGCTGACTCGGCGCCCAGTGGTCCCAAACAGCGACGCATCCTAAAGAATCGACAACTTCGCGTTCGAGCTATTCGTCTGCGCGGAATTATTGCGCTCGTGGACTTTGCTTTGCATGAACTACTGAAAGTTTAGGATCCAGTTAAGGCATTTTCCCATGTGCAGCGCACTACTGCTTTATGTACTTGTTCTTATGTATTTTTTTTTGTGTGTTTATGTTTTCTTACAGATTATATGTTTCATGTAAACTGTTGGGTTTTTATTACCGTTGGTGTTTGCATGTGTAAGTACAACATTTCAGGGGACAACAAACTGACCTCAAACAATATTAGCTTACCCTTAACCGCACTGACGATGTTAATAGAGCTTCATAGCTTACCGACTGAATAAGCTAGCGAACTAGGGAATTGTAACGTAATAATTCAGTAGTGTGTAGGGCTAGGCAAAAGGCCGTGTTACATATTCCGGCACACTCTTCCTATTTATAAGAACATTGGAATATGTGTGCAAATCGCAAAATTTTTTACCTTACCTATTATGTATGCAGATGAAGGGTCACAATCCGCCCACCTGCTGATTAGAACCTTCCAAAGGTATATTATGCTTCCAGAACCTGTCGTTTTCATCCCTTTCTTAATGCCAAAAAAGATCGTTTCTGCAGCACAAGCGCCAGAAGTTATCCATTTAAATCTGGCAACTACATAAGAGCACGGCAACCATACTGATGACGATACAGGTAGAATTTTGTAGTACTCACTTTTTTAATACACTTTTATGATATATAAACAAAAATGATTTCATGATATTTTTGCACTCGCTGCGGTAAATAATTCATGTTTGGTGGTGGGACTGAATCATGTTCTCGCCAATTTCTCTAATTTCTTCTCTAATATGTAGATGACTCTCTCTCATTTATAGAATATTTTTGTACAGCGCAGTTATTTAAACAAATAAATACATGATGGCACACACCTGCACTCATAGACACCAGCATTTGCAGTTAATCAAAAGCCAACAACACTCCTATAATCTTATCCTTATTCGGAATCAAGCGACGTGGTTCACGAGCGCCACTATCCATCTGGCAGCAGCTGCAATATCATTGCATGCTTGGAAAAATGCTCACTTTCAGTCACGTATTCCGGTTAGCAACAGATTTAGATTCAAATTTCATCTATTTTTCCTGCTGAACTGAATGCAGTGCACGAAATAAATGTTAAGCTTCTATTGTAAGTGTAAGGTTGCGCTCTTTGTTGGTATACAGGGCGTCGTGGTCTTATAAGGAAATTTTATAGAAGTTAGCAAATAGTACCTTTACATGAAATTAGAGCCATTTGAACGAATAGCTTTACCATCACTATATATATAAATAACTTTAAATTTACACTGCGCGGTAGGAGTAAAGGGTTGAAGGATGTAACACCCACCTATTGAATTTCAGATTTAACCATCTAACTGTATGTTTTACTGTACTTTGATGGTGCTGTTTTTCTAATTAGTTATTGCTAACATATTTAAGTTAATTGAGTTTATTTATGAAACTGCCAATCAGCACTCACATAAGCAACAAATATGGATAAATTCATTACGCTAGTAGAACCTACACATTATCCCTATCGTCTACAATCATAAATTTTAATCGTTGGCGGTAGGCCAATCGACCTCTCAGTAAACTTTTATAAGAAATGCGACTTTTCTATAGAAGAAACTTGTTCAGAATAGCGTAAAAGTTCAGCCATTACCTCATATCACATTAATTGCATTCAGATATAGGCCATTGAATATTTTTATAAATGAAAAAAGTATCAGAAAATTGTTAAAAGCAAATTATTCACCATGAATCCAGGAACTTGAACAAGATTACAGCTCGCCCAAAGGAGGCACTTTTAGAGAAGGGGAATGGCTTACTGTTTACATTTTCAAATTTAAAAGTACCTACATTAAGAGCCGGTTCTATAATTTTATTTTTGTTTATTTTATTTTGGTACACAGCCAACCGCCGTTAGGCCAATTATAGGCGTCGCTGTACATAATGCAAGTATATACCTAGAATCACTTTATTCTCGGTATAAACTGCGGGATATATCGTCCTTTTCAAAAATCGGGTGGGTACACACGGATTATGCTTGCTTTCTATTGGTTAACCGCTCTTCACGTTGTCATTGTCACTTGTCAGCTTTCTTCTTCTATGTATTCTTGAACTGTTGGTTGCTCCCTAAACTTTATTAGAGCGGTGTATGCATCCTTTGTCTTTAAACAGCTTTCTGATCTTATAAAGAATACAGTATTTGCGTTTAATTTCCATATCGAGTCCACGTGTCGTACAGAACATTCGTCTTTGTGTTGATTGTTTTCATTTTAAGTGTACTTAAACGAAATGAATCCACTGGATTTAAACGTCTTTGATTCAGATAAAGTTGCTGAGAAAAGAGTCTTACTTTAACATCCAAAAGTGTTCAAAAATGTTTAATACTGCTAGTCAACAAACTACCGCCGAATTTCAAAATTCCCGCCATTGCGACTAGTGGGTAAATATGAACTAAAAACCGTGTGCTGGAACTACTCGCACCGCTATTCTCCAGATAACTATTCTGCTCTTGCAAGCAAATTGTAGAATGTATTCGGAGTAATACTCGGAATTACGTCAGGTATAAGTTAGCTGGAGGATAACTATTCCGGACCGTTAGATCAATAGCCAGACTGCTTAACCATTGAGTTACCGGGCCCGACTAATTGCTAGTGTCAAAAAATTGTAAATAGGTTAGGTTATAGATCTGAAATGTCACATTACAAAATAATTATAGAGCAGGCCCTAAGAGTACAATCTCAGGCGAAGTGTGAATAGTTAGAAATCTCTGCAGTCTTTTTTCTGGCATTGTTTATACATTACCAATACATTTTCGAGTCTGTTTGCTAACTATTTATAGTATTTATCCTTCTTGAGAGAAACGAAGGGATCAATGACAGCGTGACACTTTTTTTTTCGAATGTGCAAAAGCAATTTCTATGAATATTTTCAATTTTTTCTTATTAGTTCAAGAATTTTCCGAGTACCTTCTACTTGGATGAGCTATAATTGCTTAATATAGATTTTGATAAAAGTGATCGTTATTTAAAATAGATAAAAAAGCAGACGTATAATGAAATATAAGTATTTTAGAATGCGAGGGCTGTTTTTCTAATTGATAGTAGATAGTAGAAATAACTTTATTATTTTAGAAACTATTTCCATAATGCATTCGTACGTTCTTTGAAACTACTTTTCGAAAAGCACAGAAAGCTCCTTCAAACTCAGGGGTTGTATATACGTCAAAAAATTTCTTACTACATATACTTTTTACTTTCCTCGTCTAAATGACGAAGGAAGTATTGTAATCGCGAAAAAAACATTTTCCGAGATTTCTTCAGAACCTTAAGTACAGAGTTTCTAGATGACGAAAAACAGGTTTTTTCAATTCCGTCTGTCTGTCTGTTTGTGTGTCTGTCTGCAAACGATTTCAGGGCCTGCGGAAGGCATTTGAACAGCAAGCAAGCAGGCCGCTCGTAGTGCGCAGCACGTCGTTCCAATCCTGCCATGCGTTTATTAGTTGGGTCCCATTTTCATCAAGAGTAAAGCCTCAGCTATGTGCAAATTATTATTTTTATCTATTCTTCAGTTAAAGCAAAGCTAGACAAAGTTTTATTCTTTAAAGGTGCTTGCCCTGTATATATATTTGACCCAAATTTTCTTGGTTTCATTTCAGGTAGATGGACAGACGTTTTTGGTCATCTAAGGACCCTGAAACGTGAAGACCTGAAGAAATATCTGAAGGTAATTTTTCCACGAATATAATAATTTATTTGTCTTCTAAATGAGATTCAATAAAAACAGAAAAATTCTTACATTTATTTTAGCTCAGTAGTGCCTTTGTGATTATAGTTTTCGATAATGCTTGTTTATACGTAATAACTAAAGGGGCTCGTAAGAATTTACGCATTTATAATGAAATGTACTATCTTCACCGAGTATAAATTATACAAAAATTCCAAGACAGAAATAAAACACTTTATCCCTTGGGAGAACAATATTAAACCATATAAAAATGTATGCTGTAATGGTATTCGTAACATAAAGCACAATTCAAACGCTACTAAATATTAAAGCCACTGGCTCATTATTTAGCCAGTAGTTTCGGCAAAATTCTAAGTAGGACTAAGGTACCTGGTACTCTGCATGTCTATGAAGGTCTACTTGCTAGACATGAGTCTCCCCAAAAATAGTACTAGTTACTACTAGCCAGTAATTGCACAAACTAAACTTAGAAGAACAAAGTAGTATAAATATGTATAGTACACTATGACTATTTGTTTCAGTATGACTTAAGTGAATTGAAATTCAAATATGAGTAAATTTATCGAATACGAGTATACAGGGTGTTCCAGAAATAAGTGTTGAAAATGCATAAAAGGGGCAATAAATGAACATAGTTTCTGAAATAATTATGAAAATCGGGCTATGCGTTGCCGTATTAAAAATGGTTAAAGTTTTACTTAAAAAATGCAGTGCTCTACCGCTTTCTACTTGACTGTTGTGGACCTGTTAACTTCTGCGAAAAGTATTGTTGATAACTATGCAACATTACAAAAATCTTTTAACTTTTTAACGTATTTCCTTACCAACTACATCTTTCAGAAATCCGGCTTGTCTGGGGCGGTGAAAAGGCCCCTGGATGACGAAAAACAGGTTTTCTCAATTCCGTCTGTCTGCATGAATGTCTGAATGTTGCCGGTATAACTCAAAAAGTATTTATTGCATGCCTTATATGCCTTCCTGGCTTGAAACCGAGAAAATGTCGATAATATATATACAGGGTGAGTACCTTAAAAATGTGTTTTTCTATATTTGCTTTAACTCGTGAACTATTAGTTAAATGACAGTAATATTTAGCACATAGGTCAGGTTTTTAACTATGACAAAACGGGCATATTTTGGACCTAAGATATACAGAATGAGCACCTTAAAAAATAAAATGTAAATTTTTGCGTCAACGGAGAAATATATGAAGGTAGTATTTTCCACATAGCTCAGGCTTTACCCTTGACGGAAATGGAATCCAACAGATACAAGATAAATGTTCTAAAAAATAAAACCATGATCAACAATAAATGCTTTGTATTTAACACGTTATTCGCCATTTTAAATTGTTCCTCAGGCTACTGCTTGATTTAATTATATTAGTAAATAATTGTATTTTAGTATAACAGGCTATATACTACTGCATTAAATCATAAGTTATACATCCTGGCCCAGCAGGCCACCTATTTGAAATGTTCATATCTGTAGTATTAATAATAATAATAATAATAGTAATATATAAGCTCTGTGGTACGAACGCAATGCCATGCAACGTAAAGAGCAGGATGGCGCAGCACAGCTTATGTGTCGCGTGGCGGTCTACATGTTAAGTCCCATCGACGGTAATGTTTTCTTATTTGAAAATTAATCTAATTGGCATTACCAAGTGTTTCCGTTTATTGTTTCAGTATTATTCCGAATGTGAATATATTTTACCCCTACTTTCCTTTTATTTTTAAAATTGTTTACGGCCGGTCTTATAAAAACCACTAATCTGAGGTTAACTCTAATTTGTTGTTAAAATAAACAAAAGCACATCAAATTTCAAAATGCTCAAAATATGTTTTTATGGAAATTCTGGCCTTCAGGAAGCTGCAGTTTTTTGTGTACATATTTCTCGGGCACCGTGTTTAGTCAAATGTATTAAAATGTCCAAAATGTTGAGAGAGTTTAGAGTTTACACTTTAGACCCTTCGCAAGGATAAGATATATAATTTGCTCTATTGTACAATGTTATAGACAACCAAAATTAGTAACTATAATAGCGAGTAGGGCTATGGGGAGATGAATGGTAATATTTCTTACATAACATTTTCCAATGTTAAGAAACATCAAAAACCCGGTTACAATTTTTAATACAACAATATTACTTACGAGAAAAAGAAAAATGTACATGAGTTTTCTAACATATGTGGACATGGCTTAACCACGCATTATTTGTCACAACAAACACGACATAATTCGATTGGGCTATACCCATATGCGCTTCTTTAAGCTAAAATTCTGCTACAAAGTTCTTTGACCTGAATAATAGCTATTCGGTGCCACATTTTTTACAGGTATAATTGGTCTTTTAAGACGATACTGGTTAATATCGGTAAACTGCTAGACCAGTGTAACCATTT